>JAEIIU010057275.1:38653-93420 GCA_018874675.1 Drosophila baimaii | reverse complement strand
CCACACACACACACACACTCCTCACACTCGCACACACACACACACTCACGGCGAAATGGCAAAAAATTGGCATAATTTCCTTTGGCCTGGCAACAAATCAAGAGCATTCAAGGTGCTTGGGCCACATTAGCGCCACCTGTGTGCGCTTAGAGGAACTAGCCCGACTTTCCCCCCGCTTTTCCCGCTTTTCATCGCAATTTTCCCCACGCAGGCGAATGTAATGTAATTTTCAGTGGGCTCTGCTGCTGCTTGGGTTGAAAAATCAGCAGACATCGATTTCTTAGGGACCTAAAAACGAAACGAAATGAAACTGAAACGAAAATAAATGCCAATGGCTCATTTATCATGGGGCCACCCACACGCACACATGCACATACACTGAACGAAATGGGGTATATATAATTAACAGGGAATTAAATTAAATTAAATGGTAAAGAAAGTGGGCTTTTACCTAACAAAAATCATTGAATTTTAAGGGATTAACAGTTACAGCTTCTCTCTGATATTTTTCTTTTGATTTTATATTACAAATACCTAATGTTTTCTTTCTTACTTGAATTGATTGACCTTATTTATTAATTTGTTTAATAAAAAGAGGCCCTGGAATATTATTATTTAATTTCCTTGATCAAGTCTATAGGATTCTACTTGTTAAAATTTCTAAAAACTAACTAAAAGGTTTCTCAATTTTTGTCTAAATTAAATAAAGGTGAGCTTCAAGGGCACTCACTACTTAAATTCCTGGTCATATAGCACACTTATTTTTCCCCCAGTGCTGACACTTTCTGGCTCACACACACTGGCCCCCCCGTTTTGGCCCCTTTAGGCCCTTGAATGTGGTAGCATACTTTGCAGCGCTTTGCCGCAGGAGAAACCTCGGAGAAAAATGTGCCACGCGGCTAATGAAGAATGTGTGTTCTTCTTCGACGGCGCTGCGGGAAACTTTTGCACCACCCAACCACAATGGCCTCTGCTTTCCCCTTTCCCCTCCCCTTTCCCCTCCCCTTCCCCCTTCCCCTCCCCTTTCCCCTTTCCCCTCTTACCCTGTCCCCCTTCCCCACTCAGCCTTGGCCAACCCTTCCAGGACCTTCTGCCGCCTTCACCCGTAATGATGATTTCAAAAGAATTGCAAATGTTTGGCCAACATTTTGCGGGTGTCCTGGCTAGAGATATTCAAGGTTTACACCCCCCTACCCCTCCACACACACTCACACACATTTGTGGGTGTTGGCTAACTGCATTATGAGTAGTCCCTCCACCTCCCCCCCGTGCCACAAGGTGAAAGGGAAATCCGATTGCAGTGCTAAGTGAAAATTCATTTGGAAAACATTAGCTCCCAAATCGAAGCGAGTGCATGCGTGGAGTGTGTGTGGAATCAGAAAATTTGAATACTTGCACAGAAAGTGAATAATAATTCGAAGGATATATCCATGGCAATGTGAAGAAAATATATCCCAAAAAAATCCAAAAGTGAAGCTTCGTGAGCTGCTCATTTCTTTCTGGTTGCCTGGCAAAAAGGCGGCAAGTCTAATGAATACAAATGAATACACCCAGCTTGAACCCTTCAGCGGTCGAGTCGACTCACTTGAGAGTCTCCAGAGTTCTCTCCAGAGAGTTCGCTTCGCCTGCCAGCCTAGGAGTGGAGATACAGCCAACGTGGCTATCGAGTAAGGGATGCCCTGGTTGGGGATTTAATTTAATATTAAAAAAATTAATATATAAAATATATTTTATATTTATTTACACATTGCTCTCTTACTTACTATAACTTCTCGTATTACTCTTACTATTTTCTAATACTTTTCTTACTCAAAAGCTGGGAAAACCCACCCAATTTTCCCATCGCTTGCTACCCTGTTTGCGAAAATCCCGAGCCGCAACACGCTCAATGCCCATTTTAAATGGCTTGCAGCCGAAAAGTGAACAGCAATTGGCAGCCCGAAGAGAGCCAGGAGAGAGCCAGGGTTCTTAACAAAAAAAAAAAAAGAAAAAAATACTACAAAAACAGGAGCAGTAGAAGGGCGCAGGCTGGGGATGCTGGGTGAAGGAGCGGAAGAAGTGCAGCCAGTGAAAGTAGCAATTGGGAGGCACCAACAATGGGGCGGCAAATTTGGGCCAGGCGGGAGGGCGGGAGGTATGTAGAGGCAGAAGAAGGCGCAGGCGAAGGACTCGGAGCCGGAGCCGGAGCCGGAGGAGCGTGCTTAAAGTTTGTGCACCCATTTCCACTTAGACTAATTAACTGCGCCGTCACTTGGCTGTTGCTGCTGCTGCTTGCTGCGTTTCTGGGCAGCCCGTCCATCCGTCCGGTTGGCCAACAGTCCGTCCGTCCTTTGGTCCACTTGTCCGCGTGTCCGCCTGTCCGTCGACTTCATATCGCCGACAAGCCACAGTTTCCCCCTCGCAGCTGAAGGGGAAAAATGTTGCCACTAGGTACTGGCTGAGGCCTTGCTCATTTTTATTTTTTGACTTCAGGGAAATTGTATATATTTTTAAAATAAATAATTATTAAATTTGCTAAGCTATATCCATAAATTTAAGATAATATTTCCATAACTCTAAATACCAATATATATATCAGAAGTCCCCTCTATAAATTTAAATACAATTTATAATTATTGCAAGTATTTTTCGTCCCAAGAATTCCCTTGAGGATTGGCTGAAATCTCGGAAATCTCAAATTTAGCTGTAAACGGAACCAGGACACTGTCCGGCTCCATGCCACTCCATGCGAACAGGACACTCTGACCCCCGTCCCTCCCCCCCACCGTTGATGTTGCGGTCATCCGGTCACTCAGCGGTGCAGCTGCAAGTGAAGCCGGAGACAGTCGAGCAACATCATTAAAACTCTTCAGCTGGGCGGGGATGGGTCGGGGATGGAGTGGCCTAGGATGCTGGAGGAAAATGACACCAGAAATGGGCTCGCTTAACTTTTCACTGTTTGCTCCTTTGCTGGCCATTTGGCAGCAGCAATTTGAGTGGCTGCCACCCCCCTCAACCCACCTTCCCCCAGTTTGGCCTGGCTTTTGTCCCTGGTTAGACACCTGACAGGACGATTGGGTTCGAGACTAACTGCTATGTTATATGCCACAGATCCCTGGCACATTCATGGATGCAGGCGCGCCAAAGTATGCAACAGAAATTTGGTAGGCAACCTTCATTTTTGCCCGGGGATTTTCATTGTGGCAGCTTTTCCAACCCCCCCTCCGAGTGTGGTTGTGTCGGAGGAGAGTCTTGTGCAACCCAAATGAGTAGAATGTGTAAAAGGCAACTTGACAATAATGAGTGCAGCAGCAGCAGCAGCAGCGGCAGCAGAGGCAGAGGCAGAGGCAGCAACTTGCCAAAGTTTAAGTGCAAATCCCGCCCAGAAAAGGTGGAAACTGCGGCGGGTTAAGGGCAAGGGGAGATGCCAAGTTGCTGCTCTCGGAAGCAAACAAGTAATGTCAGTCAGTTGTTTGGCCATGTTTGGGCACTGAGAAAAATATATGAAATATAAGAAATATGTAATATAATATAAAATAATTTAAATATTTTAAAATGTGCAACCTTATAAATTGGTATATTAAAATACAATTAATTTAAAGTAAATAAAATTGGCAAAAAATAGTCCCAAGTTATTCCGAATGTGCATATATCGAGAGGAAAAGTCTAAAAACGCCAATAATATAGCGCCTAATATGAAAATATCGAAAATATCCTAATGTTTGATATATCGAAGTTTGAAATATCGAAAAATATCGCCTTTAACGTTAAAAAATCGATTTAAACGTTAATATCGAACAAAGTTTTGCCAAAAAGTCAGATATGATATATCTCATTGCTTAATATCAGATCAAAAATATCGTAAAGTTTTATATACCTAAGTTTAAAACATCAAAAAATATCGCAGTTAATCTTAAAATATCGATTTTTATAGCTTCTTTTACCGACTATATTTAAAACATCTTTTGACCTTATTTTTGAAATTTTTTTTTTGTATTTTGCTATTAAAAATTACGGGTTAAACTAGGCTTAGTTTCTGCTTTGACACAGTTCGATATATCGAAAAGAATATCGACTTGTTGCGCATTTGTCGCAACGGCAAAATATTGCCTATCGAACTTTGTTTCAAAAATCGATGTTTTTGTCTTTCCTAGTTGAAAATTACATTTTTATTCAGTTTTTGTTGTGTTTCCACAATATCCGCAATGCACATTCTGCAGAGACAAAGGTTGTAATAATTAAAATTAATTATATATTATAAAATAATTAACAAGGTTATAACTCTTAGATTTTACATGAAGTTTTCAGAACTATGCATAATAACAATTATAAATTGTTAATTATAAATTGTAAATGTAAGCCTTTGAATTAATTATAGCCCAAGAGGTTCTTGCACCTTCCAAATAATTATTCAAGTGTTCCCAACAACTATTCTTCGCTTCTGCCGAGTTTTCCCCTCGTTTCCCTCTCCAATTTTCCTCTCTGGCCAAAGGCAACAAATCAGTGTCAGTGGAAAATTTACGCTTAAACCTGACATTCTCTGTTTCTCTTTCTCTCTCTCTCTCTCTGAATGCCAGGTCATTTCTACGTTTCTCCATTTCTCTCTGCTGGTGGGAAATGAAAAACTTTTGCTAATATTTAAGTGCAGCCTTCGTTTTCTTTTTTTATGTTTTTCTTCGTATGAAGTGAGTTTTCTTTTGCCTCCATTTTCGGGCGTTTGCTGTGTTTATTTTGTTTTTTTTTGGTTTTCTTCTTTTTTTTGTGGGCTTAGCGAGCGAATTGGAAGTGCAAAAGCAGAGCGATCGCCGCCAAGGACTAAGCCTCACCACCTGTTGCCTAATGCAGGACTCATCCTTCGCATCCCCGCTTTCTCTCAGTCTCTGGCTGCAACTTTCTTCTACAGCTTTCACCACACAAGCGCCTGGAAAGCCGGAGCTCACAAAAAATGCAAAGCCAAAGTGACTGCGGTTCCTTGCTCCTCTCTCTCTCTCTCTCTCTGGGTGCCCTTTCATCCTTTGGCCCAGGAAAACTTGGTGAAAATGGGAGCCAGGTGGAGGTAGCAACGTTACAAATGCATGTGCTGGCTGAGTGCATGAGAAGAGAGAGCTCAGAGCTCTCTTCCGGATACCCTTTTGAGGGTCTGCAACAAAAAAAGTTCAAAAACTGCCAAAGGATAACTTCAAATAAAATCTAAAAAATATTTAATGTGCCATAATGTGACATATATATATTTTCCAAGAAAGAAAGTGTCAGTTGGTGAAATATATTTGGGGATGAAAAGTATTTGCGTAGAGTATTTCGCCACTCAACTTGCAAAGTGAATCCCTTTCTGGTTCAGTTTCCTTTCGTGTTTTTTTTTTTGGTTATTGTTACCATGGCCGTTGTCGTCGCCGGTGACTTCCTGACTTCCTGACGCGCCTATTGGCAGTTAGAGTAGTGACAAAAAAACAAAAAAAAAATAAAAAAAAGTAAAGAGAAACAGGAATATCAGCGGGTAACGAAATGAGCTCACAAAGTTTTCGACTTTTTTGCTTGCTTTTTGCTTCGTTTTGTTTCAAGTCTTGTTTTTGTTTTTGTTTTTTTTTGACAGGTGTTTTGCGTGCCATTTGTTACCGACGCAAACACAAGGCACACTCTCACACACACACACACGGGTGTTTGTGTCACTTGGGAGAGAAAAAAGGGATCCGAAAGAAAGGAAAACGATAAAAAAAAGGCAGAAAAAATAAGTCAGCCAGGCACGGATTTCGAAGGGGAACACCAAAAATGCTCGACTTTCAGATACCTAATATCGATATATTGATACTGTAACGAAGTTTGATGATATTAATCGATTATTTAACTTTGCTATAAATCGATATTATATTTAATATATCGAACTGTGTCTAAGAGAAGCCCACGCTGAGTTTAAACTATTTTTCTTGGCAAAAATATAACAACATTATTACAAATGTGATTTTAAATAGGTTGAAAATATTATCTTTACAAAAGACAAATACTTTTTAGACAGCTGCTCGATTTTTTTGATAATATCGATATCTTAACTTTAAAGGCGATATTTTTCGATAGTATAAAATTCAATATATTAAACATTACTTTAAATTAGATATGATTTTGAGCGCAATATATTTTTATAAATATATTGTAACAGACTTTCCCTGGCAAAACCTGTCCGTAACTGACACCCTAAGCTTTGAGAGTTAATCCTTATGCTGATTAGGAATATATAAAGCTTATAGCATCGAAAACACACCATTGACTGTGTTGTAAATTGTTTAAAATAATTATTATTAGCCCTAGGGATCCAAAAAAGGTTTCACAGCAAAAATCATATTGAATTTGTTTTCTTTTAGGTGTGAAAACCTTCATCTTTGTCACTTTTGGCTTTAGTTTTTTTATCTTAATATTTGTATCTGCATTTTCCTGATGTACATATAAATTATACTTGAAATAAATTAAACAAAAGGTTTATACAGTATATTTGCTTATGGGATTATATTTATTTCCATGCCATTTCCATTGGGTTCTTTGGCCTGTTTTGTATTTATGAAGCTCTTACATAAAATCATTGTTTATCTAAAATATATCATTAAGTTAAGAGCCGTTTCAAATATAATTTATTCAGTGTAGAATTAACATGTTTAAGGAATGAATTTTTTAATTCCTACCTAATCACTGTGGATGGCAGTCCACGTAGTGACGAAGCGCACCAGGAGAGTGTTTTCAATTATTCTAATTCGTAATTATTTATTTTTATAAACTCTTTCCATTCTTTTCTTCGACTAGAACTTTTCCCCTGGAGAAAGAATTGTTCTGCTACTTCCCCTTAATATGTGTAGAAAAAAAAACAGCCTTCATTGCCTCGGATTGATGTTTGATTATGGCCAAATCCCAAATACCCTTCCGCTGTATCCTCCCCTGCTGCTCCTCCTCCCGCTCCCGCTCCTGCTCCCTCTGCTGCTCCTCTGCTGCTCCTCTGCTTCCTTCATTGTGCAAATGCACTTAAAGCACAAATGGAAATCGACAAAGCAAAAAACAGAGGAACGAGGCAATGGCCAGGACGAGAGGAGGAGGACGAGCAGGAGGAGGCCACGTTGACTGGCCGCATAAAATTTTAGTACTGTGTACGTAATTGAAATGGCATTTACCATTAGCCGAGCGAAGGGCAAAGGGAGTGCCAATGCCGGGGGGGGGAGGTCAGAGGGGCGTTGCCAAGGCGTGGCAGCGTGGACAGGATACCCGGACACAGGGACATGCGGACTCACGGACACACGGACACACGGAGCCATGGATATATGCGGACACACGAAAGCAAAAACCGAGTCGACAAAACTTAATAAAAATCAAAGAACGAGGTGTGGCCCATGGCTCTGGGTAAGGGTTTTGTATGGGGTCGGCAAATGGAAATGGTTACTTGAGCCAAACCAAACCAAACCGAAGCGAAGCCAACGGAAGGGAACTAAAAAATGAAATCGTAGCAATAGAAATTAAAAGCCAACGCCGGCCACAAAAACAGAGCCAGCTTGGGGCGGCGCGCGCGGACTGACGAGCGGAGCGACATTGATTGAAAGCTTTCACTTGCTTGCGCTTTTAAAAGCTAAACCACCTTCCTTTCCATATACCCCTCTCCCCATCCCCCATATATATACCACCTACCTACCTACCTCCGCTGGTGTCCCGGATTTTGGCGAACACGCCTTGGGCTATTTGCATATTACTATGCCAGCTCCAAGCCCCTCTTTTGTTCATAAAAATCAAATGAATTAGAAAAGCAGGAGTGCAGGATGAGAGGATGAGAACATAGAGCAGTCAATTAAAATTGAAATAACTATTCTGCATTTGAATATTTTAAATATTCAAAGGCCAAGATGTGATGTGTGTGTGATGTGTGTGTGTTTGTAAGCAATTAAGTTGACAAGCTCTTTAAGGGGCGGACATGGCGTATACGCAATGTTGTACTAGCTGTTATGCAAAGGCAATTACGGGGGATTCGCTTGAAATTGATTGTGATTACTATTTAAATTTTAGTTTAGAATTCAGGAAGTTGTTAAGGCGTTGCAACTGTAAGAAATTAATTAGGGTTTTCATAGGAAGTTCTAGGTTTTTAAGGTTTTTTTCTAACAAGAGTTCTTCTTATGATTATTCTTTTTATAAGAAACACTTTAGATATAAGGAAAAGAGCGATGTAGTCATGATCTAGACAGCCTGCCCACCTAGGCTTTACAAACGAAGATATAAGGCTTTTACAGAATACTTAAATTTGTGAGATATATATTATTACCTTAAGCCTGCTTAATATTTATTTGTTTTGATTTAAATTTAAACTAATTTCAAGCTTACAAAAGTGTGTTGGAAAACAACCAAGCAAACCATATTGATAGTGCCCAAAAAAAGACCCCTCATATGTTCGCCTTATAAATTATACCCACAAGTCATAAGTATTCCCCTGTAAACACACGGGACTTAATTCAAAGTCCGGGTGCCCCCCGAAAAACCCAAGATTACATTTACAAAACCTTTTTCATTATGATGTGCCACACACACACACACACATGTACACACACCATATAATTCAGTTTTTGAGACCATATCCTTGCTGTCCAATCTTCCAGTTGGTCCTTCAACAACAAATTTGCATATGTCTCCGAGGGAGGGTTCTCTTCTCTTTTTTTTGTTGTTTTGTTTCTCGAAGGATACGGGGACGGTGGGCGGTGGTGGGATATATATTATGATAGTGATAGATATAATCAAGTTGGGCAAACATCAACAAAATATTAAGTTACCCGCGGGCGCACACACACACACCCAGTCTCATGTCGCCCGATGATGTCTCGATGTCCTGATATTCTCGTGTCGTGTGTATCCTGGTGCTCCGCAACAACAAATTACAGTGGCTACAACAACAACAACAACAACAACAGCAATAACTACTCATGTCCTGGCAAACAACAACAACAACAACAAAAACAATCAGCTAAAATGACAAAAAGGCAAAAACCCGCGACAGCGTGACTAAAATGCGCACGTCAATCCTTTTTCCCCTGGTGCTGCCACCCTTCCCTCCTCTTCTACTATTATCCTGGCGGTGTTTTTGTTATTGTTTTTTTTTTGTTTTTGTTCTTGTTGTTAGTGTTGTTGTTGCTGTTGATTTGGGCGCGCCAGAAGTCGGCCATGTTTACGTGCTTTTTAAATAGACAAGCGACGACGACGACAGCAAACAAATAGCTACAAAAAACTGTAACAAGAGAACCCAAACGAAACTGAGCACAAAGCAAAGAAGGCACAGGAAACAAAAAGACAGACAAAAAAAAAAAATAAAATAAAATAGGGATATTCCTAACAAAATATCGAATTATTCAATACCCTATTAGAAGCTGCCACTTGGAATGGCTTAAAGATAGCCATAAATATAGATACTGCATCGATATTTGAAGATTAAGCAGATGAAACGATAGTTTTGCGATAAATGCATAAATATGTGTGTGATGAGTCGATAGTCTCTTTGATATATCGATAAATCAAAGAAGAGCTTAATCTTAGCTTACTCATTATTTTAGGATAACAAATATAAAGAAATAATCAACAATAGAGTTTTACAAATATTTTAAAGTATAGTCGGTAGAAAAGACAAATTAATTAGGTAATATTTTCCCATGTAAGCTCTATATTATCGATATTGTCGATATTTTCACATTAAATGCTATTTATATCGATATTTTCATGTTAAATGCAATGTAATTCAATTATTTTATGTTAAATGCAATTTAATTCAATAATATCGATATTATAACGTTATATGCGATTTATTTCGATATTTAAAAATTCGATATACCAAAATCTTACGATATTTTCGATGTGATATATATATATATGTTATATAAATAACATTTTGGGAAGTTAGCTTGATATTACCACTAATAAGGATATTTTATAGTTAAAGGCGATTTATCTCGATAATACCGATATAATAACATCAAGTGCTATAAATTTTAATATTTAAAATTTTCATATTCATACCAAATATTATGATATTTTCGATATATAATATAGACACGTTATATTATCATAAGGAAACCATATGCTAGCATTTGTCATTTTAAAAATTGTCCCAAGAGGCATAGGTATCTTCAAAAAAAATTCAGAACATTAAACTGAACTTTAAATAGTAAAAAAAATATATATATACTTTTTAAACTTGCAAATATTATAGACATTAACTAACACCCATTTTGTTGATTTTTCCCTACCAACTACCTGGTCATAAAATCGCCACAGCCTCTGCCAGCCTAGGGTATTCAAAATCAAAAAGAAAAGCAAACAATATCGAGCGCAACTAAAGTGTCGCCATTAATTTCCTGGTGAAAAACACACTCACATACACACACACACACACACAGAATACAAAATAAAACTCAGCATCGAAGTTGAAATTGAAAAGTCCTCGAAAAGGAGCCCAAAGGAGGCAAAAGGAGAGCGCCCGGCGACAATTAGCACGCATTGGCCATAACCATAAACGGCAAACAACAATTAGCAGCAACTATTTTTGCTTATTGGCCCTAAACAATGTGGAGTGGTGGCCAAGGGGGGTCGGGGGGGAGTGGAAATGACCCAGACGGGCCAGCAGACAGAAAGTTGTCAACGGCAACGGCAACAGAAGTGATAAGAAAATTTCATTTGTAATTAATACTAAAAGGCGCGACGGCGGCGACAGAGAGAGAAAATTCGGGCAGGGCGGAAAATTCGTGGCAGCCACAAAAGCGACAACCACAAACCGAAGGGAAGAAGGGGGGGGGATAGAAGCGGGGAAGCGGGGAAGCGGAGAGGCAGACGGAGACAGACGGCTGTGCTGCCATGGCAGTGGGTGCACTGGGAGAAGGAGTTGTTACATGGAAATATTATATTTTTAAATCTTATTATTATATGTACATGATTATATTTTTTTTATATTTATTATATATTATTTTAATAATTTGTTATACCATTTAAATACCAAAATAAATATCAAATGAACATTTGTATATATAATTAAATCTTAGATTTATAATCCATTCATAATATTTATTTTTTGGGAACTTCATATTGATTTCATTGTACTATATTATGATTTGAATATGTTATACATCTTTATAATAATTATATTTATAATATTAATTAATTATTATATTATATATTAATTATATATTAAATTATTAAATTATTAATAATTATGTTAATCTATCTGTTAATATATATACAACTATATATAATTTAATGTGACTTATATTTTTATTTTTAATATATTTTCATTAAAAAGCCTTTACAATTTTTTTTAAAGATTTTACAAATTCTAATTTAAATTTTATATTTTATTTAAAATAATAAATAATTATGTTAATCTGTCTGTTAATATATATACAGAACGATATATAATTTAATGTGGTTTATATTTTTATTTTTAATATGTGATCATTCAAAAGCCTTTACAGTTCTTTAAAGATTTTACAAAATCAAATGTAGAACTTGTATATTTAACGGACAATCTTTCCATTCAAAAAATCAGTAAACACATTAATTTGTTAACTTTTTAATATTAATTTAATATTAATTAAATTCTTTTCCGTGCATCCTCGGACTCGGTGACTTTTCGCCCTGGTCTCTCTCGCTTTGTCGCTCTCCGTTTTCTTTGTGCAGCCATAAAAATTTGTTCAACATTTTGTTGCCTTTTATGATTGCAAACGCCAGGCCAAGGAGAAACTGGAGGAGGCGGGGGGACGGGCGGGCGGAGAAGCCAACAAAGCAGAGGCGTGGCAGGTGGGAGGGCGTGCAGTCAGGTGCAAATTTATAAATAGAATTCAATGAACAAACAAAGCGGGCGGAGAATGGCAGAGAACCAGCGAATTGAATAGAAATTATTTGAGATGTTTTTACAAAAAACATAAAATAAAATAAACAGTTTGTAAAGTGTGTAAATTTTGCCAGAATAAAATGAAATAAATCTTAATGGGGAAATTGGAGTCCTGCGTATCAGGTGACGAAATAAACACAAAGAAAATGAAACGAAATATAACTTTGACAGCAGAGAACATATTTCCGGGCAGACAAAAGACTGAACAAAGGTAACTATTTCTTTAATTAATTATAAAATTAGTTAAATTTCGAATTCGAATTCAAGCATTTTACTATTTAAGGAGAGTTTCGCAAAAAGGTATTCCAACCATTTTGGTTTCTACTTTGGGGCTTGGCGTCGCATTCAAATGAAATTAAACTTCAAGTGCGCCACAAAAATTACACAAGCCGAGAAGGGGAGTCCTTGTAAATCGCAGTGCGCAGTTTTCAACCGCAGCAACAATTTGTCGACAGCGGGTTAAGGCCCCTCTCTCTTTCGGTTGGCAAAAGGGTTAAGAGCTGAGAATGGGGGGCATGACGCTGAGCATTTAGAAATCCATTAATTTCAATCATTGCCCGTGACTTTGCAATATTATTATTATTATTGTTATTACTCTCGTTGATGTGGCTCCTGTCGTTGGCTTTTACTTTTTGCCCTCATCCCGCAAAACGTCACAAATTTTCAAGGTTTTTTTTTTCGTTTGGTTCTGGCTTTTTAGAAAATATTTCAAAGGGCCAAAGGCAAAAGCAAAAAAATTGAGAAAAAGGTAGAGTACTCCCGGTTGTTTTGACATAAAGTTTAGCTTGGCTAAATAGTTTTTAACTGGAATTTGTAAGCGGAGTTCATATATTAATTATGCTGAGGGAAGAACCATTGCTCAGGGGAGAGCCAGGATAGTGAAAGGTTTAGGGATGGCAGGATATATAGATATATATATAGATATATATGTAGATATATATATACAGTAGATACTGTATTCGTTTTTTAAGGTATACAACTCGATGTTTTAAGGATTCATAAAGCCTAAGCTTAGATAAAAACTAACATTGCTGTAGGAAATGTAATTAACTACCTATAAATGCTTTAAATATATTAGCAAAAAAATAGTAAATAAATTCGGGAACCCTTTCACCTGGAACCTATGCCAATTTTAAGCTAAAAAACTCCCCCCATCTTATGGATTACTTAGTAAATATACCTCTTCCAAACATAATAACAACCCGTCAGAGAAAGTTTCACTGGAATATCTACAGTGGAACTCGAGTTCGTTGAGGTTGTGGCCCACGTCGTCCTTGCCGGAAACTACAGTGCATTTCGCACTGCACTTTGCCGGGTAGCTCCAAGGACGTAAAGGGCGTAACGGGGGGGCGGGGGTTCGTAACGCGTTTTAATGACTCAACATTTTCTTGACTTTGATTCGAGTCGCGGAAGGAAAGAAAAAGTGCAGGTTGCTTGCTGGCTTGCTGGCTTGGTCCAAAGGGTTGCCGCCTCTGGCCAAAAGGCATTGGCCCGCTTCTTTTTTTTGTCGGCTGTCAAAATAACAAAGTGCTTCAGCTGCATTCCGCCTGGCCAGAGAAGAGGAACAAAAAAAATGATGGCAGGAGGAGGGTGGAGTGCCAAAAGGCAAAAAGTGTCGATGAATGTTAAAGTTAACAAGTGACGGAAGTGAATTTACGGGGCGAGCAAAAAAAGAGCAAGGCAGCCGCAGAAAAACAAAAACCAGCCAACGAGTTCTCGCTGGCGGAACAAAAAGGCCAAAACCGACTCGAACACGAGAAAAAAAACAAAAAAAAATTAAAAGGCAAGTAAGCAAAAATCATTTTCACAAAGTGCAGGACACGAAGGGTCCCCCCTCTCTTCCCTAGGAAAATAAAGAAGGACTCTAGCAAACCAAGGGATGCTCTGCCAGTGAACAGAATAATAGGTTTTGTGACACAGAAATGGGTCTTGGATTATTTTTAAGAATATTTACCAGGAAGTGCTTACAGAGAATGTTTAAATAATTCATAATAAAAGAGGTTTATTCTTGTTAAATATTTATTAAATAATTTATGAATATGAATATTAATGCAAGCCTCACAATATTTGTGAGAGATATGTGTAAAATTCAAAAGACACACTTTTCTTCTCATTTTAACTTAATATTTAAGCCATCAGTATCTTGTGCTCATTTCCGATTTTCCCCTTTTCAGGAGGTATTACACACATTCACATCCATATATATATATATATATATATATATATATATATACCATACATAAACCGTATATATATATTGACCCAATCAGATCTTTGACATGTTCGCAGCTTATTCATCAGACACAGACTTTTCTCATACAATTTCCACCGCCTCTTCTACTTGCAGTTCTGCTCGCCGTCAGCTGGGAGGATTGGTGGACATACGATGGCATCTCTGGTAAGCTGCCACTCCTTCTACCCCCCACTGCATCTCAGCCAGCCGCAGTTTAAGTTTCATAAATACCAACAACAAAGTAAATTTTAATCAAAGCTCAACAATAACCACGGACGGAAAGCGGAAAGTAAAATTTCAGCCAACGAGCAGCACGCGTCGCTAAAGCAACAAAGTTGTGGAGGGAGGAAAATTCAGGCAGGGTGTAGGAGGGGCGAGGGGTTTTCCACCTGTCCATGGTGAGGGGTAGGGTGTGGGGGTCAGGGAAAAGGCAGGGCAATTGTTGTTGCTGCTGTAAAACGATTTTCCCAGCGACTGAAGCTGCACGCGTGAAATGCATGGGAAAGGACCAAAAAGGATATGGCAATGGGGAGTGCAAAAGCAGCTGCACTTCGAGAAAAAAGTAAAGGCCAAGTGACTGCCTATGTTTTATTATTTTTGGGGAATTTATAACTACCTTTTAATATGTATTTAATTTGTTAAAAATAGCCTTCCCTTCTTAGTTACTTTTTAAATATTTTTATTATTTGTTTAAATTCTTTAAATTTCCACAATTAATTCCCAGTTAAAGCAAGTGAGTTTTCTTTATTATAAATCCTTTTTTTTCTATTTTTTCTTAGATTTTTCTGAGTGTGGAAAATTCCCTGGGCAAAGGGAAAGAAGAAAAGCGGGAATGAAGCCGATTTGCAGCTGTCAAATGGAAAGGCAGACAAAGTATTCACCCAGAGAAAGGCAGAGAGAGAGAGAGGCAGGAGAAATGGAGAACTTTCCTTTTTTCGCCATTGTCTGGCGCTGAAACGTGATAAGCAGAGGCCCAGACGGAGAAAGAGAGAAGAAGTAGAAGGCGAAGAGAATTCGTGGGAGAGAGAAGATGCCCCCGAAATGCCCCCATGTGTCACTAGTGGCGGAGAAATCGGGGCAAAGGTCCCCGTGGAGATTATGTCCAGACAGGACAGCAGACAGCCGATAAGCGTTTCTCTTTCTCCCACACTCTCTCTCTCTCTCTCTCTCTCTCTCTCTCTCTCTCTCTCTTTCTCCCAGCCATCGCCATCTCAATTCTCCGCTTCCTTCTGTGGAAGCATCTTTCTTAATCTTATTAGAGAGACAACGGCGACGCCATTTGCACAAGACAAATGCATAAATAAGTTCAAGTGCTTTGAATTTTGAATTGGATTTGCCGACCAGGGAAAAGGTGAGACGGTAGAGGGAGGGAGGGAGCAAAGTGAATGCACAAAATGGAGAAAATAAAATGAAATGAAAAACAGGTTCAGGCGGAATATCGGCTGGACTATAGGAGGAAAATTTCGACAATATTATTCCGAAAAGATCCACAAAAGCAGAACAGGTTTTTCTAGGTTGAAAAATTCATAAAACTCTTCAAATTTTAAAGCACACTCCTGAAAAATGGCTAGAAAATTGCTTACAAAATATGTAAAACACTGTTCTTAGTAGAATTTTTATAATTTCAAAATGTTTCGGCAATGTTCTTTGTCTGTTAAAAGTTTATAAAAACAGTTTAATATTTAAATCTAGTAATGCAAATTATAGTAAAGCTTAAAAACAAAAATTTGGATAGTAAAAGGAATTAGTAAAAGGAAAAAATGAATTAAATATTTAAATTAGTCTGGAAATGTAAAGAAACCTAAAAGCGTGCTTTATAGATTGCTTTTATAATAGATATGTACATGCATACATATATCGACAGGAAAAGACCAAAATTATACATACATCAATAAAAATTAAAATTAAAAGTATATCTTAAAGTTTGATGTATAGAATAATAAAAGAATTTCGAAAATTATTGCATTTAATCTTAAAATATCGAAATTATCGATAATTTTCGAACAAAAGTCAATTTATTTGCATTTGTTAACTGTTTATACTTAAAACTTTTTGAAATCAAATTTTATATTACTTCTTTTTTAAATATTTCCAACAATCTTTATTAGTTTATTATATTTTGTTCAAGTAATAATAGTTTAAACTAAGCTTAGGCTCTTCTTTGGCATAGTTCGATATATGAAACAAAATATCGATATATCGCAACGTTAAATTATCGATTAATATACGCCTTTGCTTCAGAAATCTATACATTATCAATAGATTGATAGTGTTTGCCATTCCCTTAGTCGTATGTCATGTTAAATATTTTCTTTTAAATCCTCATTACCTTCAAACATTTTCTCTCAGTGTAGGGACTTGAGAATGGGGTATCTTGTAACACGTGTTGTCAACAAATTGCACCCGAAATCCGAGGCGAACTTTGTGTCTCTTTTGGCATAAATAAATTTGCATAAGCATTGCATGCATGTCGACAGGAGCCCAGGACTTCGGCACTCCGACTCTCACCAGAACAGGACTCCCCCGGATCCCTCGTCAGGGGAGCGTCACTGAGTGGTGCTCCAGGGGGGTGGCCGGAAGGAAGAGGGGGTTGTGGAGGGACTGGTCTAAGCCTCAGCTGCAACTGCAACTGCAACGGCAACGTGCCACTTGTTTAACGTGATTTGCACTCGCAACGAGCCGAATAAAGGCGGCCAACTGGAATCAAACGGAGCTTGCTGCATACCTCCGGTGGCCGCCAAAAAAGGGGGGAATCCCCCTCCCCCCTGATAAAAGGAACAAAAAAACAAGTAAAACCGGCAACCAGCCCCATGGATCCAGTCAGCCAAGTCAGCCATGCCACTAATGTTGTTAATGGCTGCTAAAATCGTTTGCCAATTGCCTCATTGACTCGACTCCCCCCCCACCAAGCCAAAGCCAGACCGCAATTTAATAGACTCGAGACTGCAACATCCTCCTCCGCGGTGTTATCTGAAGACCTGCCCGCCTCAGCCGCGGTTCGGAAGAGTGCACTAGGGATGAGCACGTGACACGGTCGCTGTTTTTCTAGGATATTTTCCAAAGAATTCCAGCGGCATTTACACGATTTCAAACCTGATTTTTTAAGTAAAATATATATTTTTGGTTAGCTAGTTAAGAACTACCTTATAAACCCTAATTAATTGCTTTGTTTGAGAGTAACTTCGAGTCTCTGGGCGAACACTATCTGCGCACCACCGCCGAGATAATTACCTTACCCATTCACGCCGCCCTCATCTTCATGGCTCATCCAGTGGGCCACCTCAGCAGCAGCTCTCTCTCACTCACTTAAGGATTATTTTTACCCGTCCTTCATCCTTTATTTTTATCCGCTTTTCTCTCTTTTGGCTTTTATTTTGGCTAATGCGATGGCGTCGTTGAGGTCAACAATCGCTTAAACGCGAGTACGTGGCATATCTATGATTGAAGCTCCTGATTGCGGCCTCGCCGAGAACGTGTTGATTTCCAGTCGTCCTGCCCCCTGCTGTGCCCTATGACCAGGCCACCAGCAAGCCAGCACCAGGCCATCACCTCCTCTAACCCAGCTCGTACTACGTGTCGTATACGCAATGCGACTGCAGGCGAAGCATTTTTATGGAAGTTAGCGGCGGCGGTGGCTTGAATGCTACTCTGTGTGGAATGTGTGGCATAAAAAGGGGATTACCAGGAGAGAGAGGGAACTAGAAAAGGATTTAATAATAGGTTGATCTTGGAAAAAAAACAAGAAAAAACTAAGAAATTGATGGCCCTGAAAGGGTTATTCTAAAAAGATAAATTAGAGAGCAAGTAAAACTAAGAGATTATAGATTCTAGAGAGCAAAAACCTAGGCATGATATTATTATATTAAAAAGTAAAGAAAATGTAGGGTAAATGTTGTTACAAAACGAAACCCCATACAGCTCATAAAGTCCAAAGACTCTAAACTGAAACACAAATCACTGAAGACGATACTCTTTCAATTGCTGAAAATACAACTGCCATAGATTATGGCAACTCAACAACAGCACAAACTGGGCCCAAAAAGGAGTGTGCTTCTGCCAATGGAAATGGCAATAAAAAAACGCCAGCCTATTGTTTTTCGGGGGCAGCTCAGCTTGATTTCATATTGCCATAAATTAAGCTGCCCGGCCAGATAAAGTTGGCCAAAGTCGGGGATAGGGAGATGGAAACAGTAGTGGCAGCACAGACAGAGACGGAGAGGGAGAGGGAGACAGAGACATGGACTTGGGAAAGGGACAGAAAATAAACCTGCAATTTTACTGGCAGAACCCAAGCAAACCGCACAAAATTAAAGCAGTCAGGAGGGGGCCATGGAGATGGCTTAGTTGTGTGGCCAGAATCAAACAGACGCAAAAACCAAAAAACTAAACCAATGCAGGCCAACACCTATGCGGATGCAGACAAATATTGTAATGGCCTTTGGCCCCGAGGTTTCTGCCCTGGCAGAATCAACCCCTCAGCCCCTCCCTTAGCCTTTATTTCTTTGCTGCCATTATGCAATTTGTGGCAAGTTTTTGCAGCACCTCCTCTGCCCCCCACAATTGCGGTCAGCTTGGAAACTTTGGAAACAGTTTGAGGCGAGCCGGGTTCATAAATCTCCTTGCCACCCGGACAGGGATCGATGCGAAGAAGGACGTAGCAGGCTTTAATAATAATACAAAAAAAAAAAATGTATCTATCTCTTCATCCTTTCAGGTCCCGCCTTTTGGGGGCTCATCAATCCGGAGTGGTCGCTCTGCAACAAGGGTCGTCGCCAGTCGCCGGTGAATCTGGAGCCACAGCGTCTCCTATTCGATCCCAACTTGCGACCCATGCACATAGACAAGCACAGGGTGAGTGTGTGTAGAGTCCAAAGATCATTTAATAATTAATTGTTGGAAATTATTTAAATATATATTTTAAATTGCTATTATCAATCGGCATTGATAGAGGGATATTTTCAGTCATTACTCAAGTTCTTCCCTCATTAAAATCCCCTTAATCCTTTGCAGATATCCGGTCTCATCACTAACACGGGTCACAGCGTCATCTTCACCGCCGGCAACGATACGGTGGCCAACTACGATGGCATGCAGACGCCGGTGAACATCTCGGGCGGACCGCTCTCGTATCGCTACCGCTTTCACGAGATTCACATGCACTATGGCCTGAACGATCAGTTCGGTTCGGAGCACAGTGTCGAGGGCTATACGTTTCCAGCGGAGGTGAGTTGTTTGGATATTACTATGAAGCTATCGAAGGGAGTAGATTAAGATAATAAGATAAGTAACGCGCATATACTTATTTGCATTGTCTGCACTCAGTCTGAGTCTGAGTTGTTGGATATTACTAAGAAGCTATCGAAGAGAGTAGAGATTAAGATAATAAGATAAGTAACGCTCATATATGTATTTGCATTGTCTGCACTCACGCTCTCTGTCGCTCTTTCACGCTCTCTCACGCTCTCTCACGCTCTCCCACTCTCTCGAAGTTGAGAGCGTAAAAATCTAAAAGCAGATTGCATTTGCATGTGTGAGTAAGCAAAGATCAAGCAAGTGGGTATGATTGCGTACAGATCTCTCTCTCTCTCCCTCGCTCTCTCTCTCCCTCTCTCCCTCTCTCTCTCTCTCCCTCGTTCTCTCTCTCCTTCTCTCTGGCTTTTGAACAACATTTTCAGGAGAGCCTGAAACCACTCTCCCAAAAAATCAAATGGCGTTACTTATCTTAAAGTTACAAGGTCTCTCATTCTCTCTCTTTATTTTTCTCTCTCCTTCTCTCTGGCTTTTGAACAACATTTTCAGGAGAGCCTGAAACCACTCTCCCGAAAATCAAATGGCGTTACTTATCTTAAACTTACAAGGTCTTTCTTTGCCTCTGCACTCTCTGCTCTGGTGCCGGTGTCACTCTCAATTTCCGGCCAAGGGTGAGGCCTAAATTTAGCATGGGACACTTTGACACTTGCTTGGGGCTTCGAGGATTCTATTTCTGCTCCGCCTGTCAACAGATTTCCCTCTTTAACAATTCAATTGTATGTCGACCGGGCGTGGGGGGGTGGGTGAGTGTGGGCAGGGGTGTGTGTGTGTGTGGGGTGTGGGGTGTGGGGTGTGGAGTTTTTCATCTTTTCTTGTGTCATTTCATTGCCATCCAGGCATTGGCATTCGGCGGCACTAGGCACTAGGCACTAGGCACTTGGCATTGTGTCTCCGCCACTGGCTGCCTGTAAACTTGTTAGCCCCTCCTGCCCCCCCGCTCAAATATTTGCACAGATAAACGAGCGGAAGTGTATTTGATCAGCATTTAATGCAGCAAATGTCGATTTGTCGCTGGAGAAAAAACCATAAGGAGCCATGGGAAGGAAGGAGGAAAATAAAATAAATAACAAAGTCAAAAAAGTCAAGAGCTCGGGCGTCGTGTCCTTTGTCTGGAGTCCTCGAGTCGTCGAGTCGTCCTGCTCGACGTTATCATCAACGCTGTACGGCAGGTTCAACATGTTGGAAATTCTCCCCACTTGTCTGGGGCTTTGATTTGCCTTCGTCCTGCCTCCTCCCTGCCACTGCCACTGCCTCCAGGCGGCATCATTCACACTTTTGCGAGTCCTGGAAAATTGAAAGGCAGCTAGGACAGCTGCCCTAAGACTTGTGTAAGGAGAAGGATGTGTATTATTCATTTTAAAATCAGCAAAGCTGCTTAATTTGCAACCCATGATAGGCTGATCTTTAGTCAGTTGGATTTTTATAGTGTTTATATTATGCCAGGACTCTATATTCTTCCAGGATAAATGATATTAGAGAGCGTGCAGCCTTCGGTGTTAAACAAAACCTGCTGCTGCTGCTGCTGATGGCTGATGATTTTGTATTGTTTTATTTGTACATTGTTTGTCGGGGGCGGCAGGAGGACATATTTATGTGTCATATGGCAGGCGTTGTTGCGACTCGCTCAGACACCTTGTCTGTGCTCTTGTTTGCCCGCCCTCCTTCTCCTTCTACGCCTCCTCCTCTGCAGAGTTTTCCCCTGCATTTTCCTGGAAAGTACACATGCGTGCCCACCCCTCGCGCTTGTTGTTTGTCAAATATGATTTAACCTCTCCCGGAGCCAGAGTGTTTTGTTCATTTTGATGTCAAGTTCACACACAGGCTCGCTTCAGTTGATTTGCGAGCCGAGTACATTATTAAAAATATGTAAATACCCAGTCGCGCACTTTGAAGGCGACATTTGAACAAAGGATTTCTCTCCAGTAACTGATGATTTCCCAGGATATGCCTGGAATCTGTAATCTTGCTGGCTGGCCAGATGCTTATTAATTGGTAGACACAAGCTGTTGCGGATCAAATTAGTTAATGTCCAGTGTTAATGAACTCATAACTTTCGTTGGCCAGCGCAGATTGGTCAGATTTATGGGCAGGAAAAGTGTATTCTTTTATTTGGAACAGATTGGCTTGATGTATCTTTTTCAATATAAACAGAGGTGTGGGAATTTATTCAGTTTCTGCTGATTAATGGAAAGCCATTCTTAGAGTACAAACTAGGGAGGGAGGTATTCCGAGATGAGAAGTATTATATGACAGATAGATAAATATATTTATTTATTTATTTATTTATTTATTTATTTATTTATTTATTTATTTATTTATTTATGTATTATCCTAGCAAGTTAACACTTATATTTGTAGCACTAGTCACATATATTGCGGTTAATATCATACTTAAACTATCTTAAAGTTTGATATATTTCATTAAATAGCATTTCTCGTTAAAATTTTATTCATTATCGATTTTAATTAATTTTATTTCTATTTCTACCAACTGTATTTAAAACTTTTTTAAAACTACTATTGATAAGTTCCTTATTTATTTATTTTGTTTCAAACCTTGATAGTTTAAGCTAAGCTTAGGATATTTTTCGAAAGAATTCAATATATTAAACAGAATATCGATTAATCGCACACCTAACGCCATGCATAGGTATCGATTTTCGAGTCAAATATCGATACAGTATCGATATATTAACATTTTCTGCATTCCCTAGTTCAGACAGCAGATGTAAAAGAAATCGCATTAGAAATGTAATATTTATTATTTTAAATAACTTAAACTTAATAAATAAAAATGAATAATGAATAATAGAAGGGATTATGCAGCTTAAATAATTATAATAAAATATATAGACAATTATTATGATAATAAATATATGTATTTATAATAAATAATATGCATTTAATTTCTAGTATCTGTTACCTTAAACTTAATTTTTATTTATCCAAACAAGCTCTTCCGGAAGCCCTTAAAAATATCAGACATCACCTACGCTTCAGGCGCACTTTTGACAACGATATATTTTCCGTTTTCTTTTATTTATTGCAATTTTCTAACTTCTGCTAGCTGCCCCAGCTCTGGCTGCCTCCACAAAGCAAATTCCCCAAATCAAGATGGGCTCTCTGGCGCGTTTTTAAGAACCTTTCGCCGGCAAAGAGTCCTCCGCTCCCGAGGGTTAATCCTGTCGTGCGTCTGTCTGGTCCTTGGCCACTTGACTCGACTCGACTCGACTCGACTCGAGATGAGTTGCGTTGAGCTGCGCCTGAGACGGGTTGAGTTTCCCAGTTTGTTCCTGAGTGATGTGCGACACAGTTTTCATTTTCATTTTCATTTCCATTTCCATTTTCATTTCCATTTTCGTTTCGGGTCGTCGTGCGGCGCTTTTGTCTGCTGCTCCGCCATCCGATTTTCCTCCGCTTCTCGCGGCAGGCAATCAAAAAGTGAGCCGCAGCTGCCACAACAAACTGCAACACAGCAGCAGCAGCAGCAGCAGACGGTGGCAGACTGCAGACGACAAACAAATAACGTTATAAATCTGTTGCATGTCAGCAGTTGTGGCCCTCAACCTTTAACCCTTTGGGGGGAGGTGGGGTGGGTACACCTCTCCCGCTGTCAATGTCAACGCAAATTAATTAGAATACCTCCCCCGCCAAGAGAGAACAAAGTACATCTCCTGTAGCTCGGCCAAATTACTTCAATAGCAGACTCCAATTTCCCGACCAAGAAAAGCGGGGAAAAGGGGGGAGGCGCGCCCCCAGCTCAGCTCTGATTTTCCCCACTTGTGCCAACAATCGAGTGATTAAAACGCATTCTGGCAGTCTGTCGTCGCTCGGGTTTGAGCCCAAAGTGACAAACAATTGCCAAGCTGAAATCGGAGCCGAGAGAGAGACAGGCAGAGACGCACTTGTAAACTATTTTTAAGCGAGTTAGCTTCTCTGAACTAGAAAAAATATACAACAAAAAATAGATAAAGACCAGCTGAGCTGGCATGAAGAGTCGGAGTCGGATTGCTGTTAAAAATAAAATCAGAACCTGCATTAAATTTCAATTGAAAGGGCCTGGAAAAATCTCTGTAAATTTATTTCCTAAAGGGAAAACGAAGAGGGAAAATTATTTGCATTTAAGAAAAATTTATGGTGACAACTTTAAAGGCTTTACAAATTTGTTGGCTTACTTTATATAACATATTTGTTATTGTAAAATAATAAGTACCAAGAGATTTTTTTGTAAGTGCTTCATTTGGTATTTCATTCTTTCTGTTATAATTAAATTGCTTAATTATTTCAAGAAATTTTTCTTATTTCCCTTACTTACTTGTATAGAACAGTTTTATTATTATAAAATAATAATTAATAAGAGTTACGCTCTTAAATGTTGAATACATGTTTCATAGCATATTTCTTTTCTTTTGTTATAATTGAATTGTTTAATATTTCTAGGGAGTTTGCTTATTTCCTTTAATTACATATTTATAGCATTTTTATTATGAATAAAGAAAATATGTCATTGGTTATTTATTTATTTTTGTTATAATTAAGTTGTTTAATTATTTCGAGAAATATCCCTATTTTCCTTACTAACGTACTTAAGTACATAAATCATTTTTCTTATTATTAAAATAAACAAATAAATAAAAATATTTTGTAATACGCTTAAAAAAAAGGATTCATTGGATATTTCTATATTTTTGTAATTAATAAATTGTAGCATTCTTTTAAAAAATTTTGTTATATCCCTTACAACACTTTTTATATTATAAATTAATAAACAGTAGCAGATATTTTCTTGAATGTTTAAAACAAGGTACGTTTCTTTCTTTTTCTTATAATTAAGCTATTAAATTAAAGCATTAGTATAAAGAATTTTCATTGATATAAAATACAAATAAATGGTGACATTTTTTTAAATGATTAAAAAAAATGTTTCATTAGTTATTTATATATTTTTGTAATAAAATAAATTCCTAAATTCTTTTAAGGAATTTCTGCATTTCCCTTTACCTATATAGATCATATTTTTTACTATAAAATAATGAATAAAAACATATATTACCTAAATGTTAAAAAATAAATTGTTTCATTGATTATTTCTTTATTCTTCTTTATTTTTGTTATAAATAAACTATTAAATTCCATTCCAAGGAACTTCTTATTTCCCCTCAAACTCACCTGAACTCCGACATTGCTGGCCCTTAAAGTTGTTACATTTCATTTAATACAAACAAGAGAAACAGAATGTTAGCCAACTTCCAATTGATTTGCCAGAGAACCAGGCTTCGGCCAAGAACCTATTCGCCGGAAGTCAACTGTAAGGCGCAGTACACTCCCGGCCGTAACGAAAGCCGCCTTAATGGGCCGCGCCTCACAATTTGATCTGCCTTAATGAATTCGTAATTGGCAATTTTAATTAATCCCCATGAAATCCGCACAAGATTGCAGCCGTGTCTTGGATTTCGGCAGCCGGTTGTCATTGGACGCCGCTGCCACACACCCCACCCGGAGGGGGAGGTGTTTTGTGGGGGCTGTGCACAGCGGGGTGGGGTTTTGCAGGTGGTTTCAGGTGGCTTCCCCGCCACTCGGCCACGGGGCCCGCCAATGCGTTATTTCTATTTGCAATGCACACTTGCCTGATTTTGATTTGTTTTGGTTCGCGGTAATTTAGCACTTGTCTTGTGGCTAAAATTTAATCACCATCGCTTGGTTGCCAGGGGATGGGCCGTGATTTAGCGATGAGTTCGTGACGGCGAACTATCGAAAGGGTCTGGTGGGGGGGGGGCTGGCTGGGGGGAGGGGGATAAATTGCCTGACTGCGGGTCACGTGCCTGTACACTCTGTACACTCTCCAAAATAAAAGATTAAACAGTAGAATTCTTAACTAACTTTCAGCAAATAACAACTTGGGAATTATAACAGCATATATGCTTATTATTTTATTGTAAAAAATAAACAAAATTAAAGAGCAAGTCCACTATTGTATATTTTATCCAGAAAGAAGAAGTAGTAGCCGTTAAACTTTCCTACAAAAACGATATCAGCATTTGTTGTCTTACAAATAACCACTTGGGAATTATAGCTGCATATTTTATTCAACAAAATAATTAAATTTAAAGAGTAAATAAAAGAGTAATTTTATTCAACAAAATAATTTGATTTAAAGAGTATAACCAAAGTGTTCTCTTTTATGTGGGAAAAGGAACTAAGGTTCAAAAAACTTTCAATAATAACGATATATAAAATAACCACTTGCGAATCATAACAGCTTTTGTAGAATATTTTGTAAAAAATAAATAAAATGAAAGAGTAAATCCACCATGTTCTATCATATTCCAAAAGGGATATACCTTATCAATAAAAGTGATATCTACATTTATGGCCTTAGAAACAACCACTTGGGAATTATAATAGATATATACTTACTATTTTATTCTTTAAAATAAATACATTTTCTAGATTAAGTCCAAAATTGTACATCTTAACCGCAAAGAAGAGCTAGTGTCTAGGAAACTAGCCAATAAAAGTGATTTCAGCTTGATGTGTCTCAGAAATAAGCACTTGGGAATTATAACAGATTTATCTAACTAATATTTCCCAGGAAATTATTAAAATTTAATTAGTATTATTAACTAATCCCATCCTTCTGTTGATCAAATATATAAATAACACAAACTTAACCATAAATTATCCAATACAAATTAAAATACTTTTTGCCCAGTGTAGCGAGCCTAATGGACTCACCCACTTAACCCCCTTCGTTATGGTCAGATTGGGGGGCATGGCACCCGCCTCGCTGCGGTCGGCAACCACGGGCAACCCAAACGACCAACAACCGACGATGGCTTAACCATTAATTTACGCGCTAACCATGAAGTACTTAAATATACAAATGTATCTGTGTCTCTCTATCTGTGCACTGCACAGATACCCAGAGTGGGGGGTTGGACATGGACAGGCTGAGTGACTGAGCACGAACGAAAGCCAAAATATTTGCTGCTAATGAGGTCGTGCTGTAATTTCAGCAACCCCATCCGCACCCTCATCCCCATCCTCATCCCCATCCTCTCATCTCCATCGCAATCCATCGCTAACCCCTTAAAGGGCGACGGCGACCAGCGATTAAAGCGCGTTTTTTTTTTTGTTTTTTCTGGCGTTTTAAAACGCTACTAAGTCGTTAATGGGGGCCTGAGTGGATTCGAGGGGGGGTGACGAGGTGGTGACGGGGCGGGTAATGAGTTCGGCGGAGTTCCTGATTGGATTACGAGGCCCCAGTGAGAGAGGGGTAAGTCAGTCAGTCGGGTGGGTAGCTCAGGTGCTGAGGCGGCTTAAAGTAATGGGCCAAGAGAGCGCCCACGATAGGCGATTTGTTTGTTGTTTACACATTTATAAGATTTATATTTAATAGCTTAACATGCTTACTTATTTATTAAATAAAAAACTAATAATTATGCCAGAAAATTACAGCTAATTATGCTTTAAAAATACAACAAAAGAGCCTTAGATTTCCTGTCCTATTAACACCATTTAGTGTAATATTTTCCCTGCATGATCTTCTTAAGTTAAGTTCCAGCTCCTAACTTAATTAGTTGGTTAATTCCTTTATATTGATTCCCGCGCTGCCTTGATGGTGAACCCCCTTTTTGCTGGCTCAGCATTTCCATTTGGTTGCACTTTCAAAAGGCCAGCGAAACGCTTGCTTTTGCAGCCTTCGTTTATCCTTGATCCGTTATCCTGATGCGGCGAATGTGCAGGGCACATAATTAGCAGCAGAAAGTGCCTACAAGTGCATCGGCGATGGCGAGGAGGCCATGACAAACTGTGGCCAGAAATGGAGCAATCTAGGTCCTCTAAATCTAGCTCCTGGTGCTGGCTGGCGCTGGCTGGTGTGCGTGTTTGACAATGTCCCCAGTGCGTTGTTAAGCTAATTTGCTTCATTTGTCTAGAAAACTGACACAGCTGGAGGGGTGAGATGGGAAGTGGTGCTGTTGGTGGGGTCCAGACATAGGCGGCAAAGTGTTGACATGAGGCCATGTTTTTGGCCTAAACCAGGACCGGCTCCTGCTCCTGCTCCTGCTTGTGCTTATGCTTTTGCTTTTGCTTTTGCTTGTCCTGGTGCTTGTGCTTGTGCTGTTGGCCATGGCCAATATTATCGTGCCCGGTCAGTGGCAGCACGAAAGCCAAGTCAAGCGGCTGAAGGGCCAAGAATGCCTCTTGCCACATCGTTTCTCCACCTCCAACAAACATCAGTACTGCCTTCTGCCTCCTGCCTCCTGCCTGTCCCGCCTGCGAACCAATAAGCCCAGTGTTACCTCTGCGCGGCTAAATATTCCGCACAGTGGGATGGGAACTGGTTTTATTGGGTTTAAAATTCCTTAACAAATTTATGTTTTATCAGGAATAAAATTCCTTAACCCATATCCTTCATTATAAAATCTAGAAATACTTAAATGTAGCTTAAAAATATTTATTATTAATTTTATGGCTTTTTATTCCAATGATTATATTAGAGTATAGTCTTGCATACATATCTTATCAGCATTTTTTATTACAAATCACAGAAGTAAAGTTAGTTAAGTCCAGATCATAAATTAGTTACTAAACTAATCAGAAATCTGTGCTGATTATGCCTATCTGAGGTTTGTTTATAATGTATATTCTTTGATAATTGATTTAGGCTGACTATCTCTGGTGTGTGGCTTATAATTTACAAGCATGGTGGTATTATAATGTATTAAAAAAATCGGTTTATTTCCACTGTGCCAGCCTAGTTTATTGACTGTGGAAAGAGGGGGCTGCGGGACAGGATCCACTGTGCCATTGGCCAGGCAAACTTTCAGCAGCTGGCGTTGGCTTCGCCTCCTGCTCTTGTGCTGTCGCTCCTCGTTGTCAGCTCTTTGAGGGGAGGGGGGTGAAAGCGAGGAACGCAGGACGAAGGACTCCGGCTAAAGCAAGGCTCGTAAGGGGGGAGCTCACTCGGCTCTACGGTCTGTGGAATCCATGCAGTGAAAACATGTGTAATTGATCTGATTAAGTTGCCTTTGCTCTGCGTGTGTCTGTCTGTGTGCTGTGCTATGTTGCCGAGAGTGTGTGTGTGCGAGTGTGTGTGTGTGGACCAAGAAATATGCCAGGAGGTTGCTTTGTTCAAACAAACACACACACACACACAGAGACGCTGACGACTGACTGGAGCAGGGGAGGGGCAGCCCCTAACACCGCTTAGGCTTTTGGCTCTTTGCGTTTTGACCGAGTTGTTGTCCGGCTATTTGCTGGTACTTACACTATTTTGCTGTTCTGAGCCCCCCTGCCACCCCCTGCCCCCATCCCCGTCCCCATCCCCCCTTTCTCCCCACACAGTTGTGTTGTATTTGTTGGTGTCCGTGTCCGTGCTAGTATTTATTTGCTTTGCCACAGGCTTTGGCTGTTTAATGAAACGGAAATATAACATTTTAGTTTGTGGTCAAATATTGTATATTTTCTTGTTGTTGTTGTCCGGTATTTGCCACTAAACACACACACACACACACACAGAGAGAAAGAGAGAGAGAGAGATACACAAATAAAGAAGGACCGAGGTTCATTGCCTTTATGATTCAATTTCAAAGATATTAGGCCAAAAGGTGTCAAAGCATTCACAATTTGGCCAGGGTAAGTGGGCATATATTGTAGGGATTTTAAGGCTACTTCGCTAGTTAGGCCTTCAATTCTGATTTATTAATTTATTTGTAACCATTAATAACATTTGTTTTTAATTTAAATACAAGAAAGCTGTGTCAAGTGAGAAACATAAATAATATCATAGTTTTAAAGTCATGTCTTATATTATATTTAAAGTCTTTTCAATGTTTTCTTCATAGAAATCCTTTTTAAATTAAGCAATGAAGTGTTTAGCCAACTCGAGGTCATTTTAGATCCGTCTAATTGTTCATAGACACCACTATACTATAAGTCAAATCATGAACACAGATCTTTGTAAGCGCGGCATTTTTGTACAGCCTGTTTCGACCATAACCAAAGGTCCCATCAGCGAAGTTCCGCTTCAAAATCCTTTTTATTATTAATTATTAAGTTATTAAGTGTACTTCAAGTGGCATTTAATGTAGTTATTAAACAATTTAATGGCTAAAAATGTAAAGCCAAAATATATAGTTTAACTTAAAGCAAAAACTTCAGTCTTAAAGACAATATATGTATGTAATATTCCTTGTTGCGTATTTTTCTCAACACTTTTAATTAGCCAACAAAAAGTGCCGGAAACTGCTGGCGCCATCTGCCGTTCAAGTGGCAAAGCTGCCCCGGCTTAGTTGTTCAGTTTGGTCATGCAGTTAACGCCCTGGATCTGTTCCTATTTTCGGTGCCAGTAGGAGTAGTAGTAGTAGTAGTAGTAGTAGTTGCTTTTCTGTGCTGTGAGTGAACATAACTTATGCTCGGACTGTGGCCAGTCCTTGAGTCCTCGAGTTCTTGAATCCTGGAAGGGGTCCTCCGAGGGCTGGTAGCGTACTTGGGGGGGAAACTGCGGAACTAACCATCTTCAGTTTGCAACGGTCTCGTCAAAATTTCATTTGCATCTGCATTCCAAAATATACATAACTATATGTACATATATATCATGCATACATACATACATATGAATGTATGTACGTATATGCATGCAGACAGTGCGTTTCACAAATGTCAAGCCACGTGATCTGGCACTCGATCTTGGTAATACGTATTTTCAATGTTAATCGGTCTATAAAACACAAAAAAAGATTTTGATAAGAGCCATTAAGAGCATTTTCATATCAATTAATCTTATATGTCAAATGATTGTAATTAACAGTTATCGATATATTGATTATATACGATATTTAATATATTATATTTCGATTACAAAGTGTTGCTAACTTTGGCAATGGTTTTTAGTAGCAAAGTCTTAAGTCTCCCAATAAGTCAGAGTATCAAAATCATATAATTTAATTCTAATCAATATTTGCATATGTCCGTTTATCGGTCAACATATCGATAACATTTTTTTTCTGATATTTAACTTAAAGATTGTTTTTCTTTTGCCTCCCTTTTTTATTTGAAATTTCAACTAACAAGTCAGAGTGCCAAGAACCTATATTTTAATTCTAATTGAAATTTATGTTTATGTTTATCGTTCCAGATATCGATAACATTTTTTTCTGATATTTAGCTTAAAGTATTTTTTACTTTTAGCCTTAATTTTTGACTTGTAATTCTTACTAATAAGGCAGAGAACCAAAACCATTTAATTGAATATTATTAGATATATATGTAAGTTTATCGACCGTATCGATAGGATGTCTTTCTGTTATATAGCTCAAACTTTGCGTTTTCTTTTATCTCCACCTTTTGACTTGTAATTCCTAGTGGAATTCCTGTGCGAAACGCACTGTACGCGCCGAGTTCTTCATTTTTGATACCAACTTCTGTTCTATTTGCATTAGTTGCCATTTTTCGAGCACTCCCAGCGCCTCGCCCGCCGCCCCCGGCTCCTCGGCAATTGCTCCAACTTCACCAAACACTCGGGCAAAAGGAACTTTGGGAAATTTTAATTTAATTTAATTTTTATTTGCCTTGCTGGGCACACATTAAAATTGCAGCATGTAGTTTTTTAATATTTAAATGCATGCCTCGCTCGCTGCCGTTCCTGCTGCTCTTTTCTGGCATTCTCCTTTTGGGGCACCACGCTACCAGGGAATTCCCAGGGCAGGACATGTGCTGGATTCCGGGGGAATGGCAGAATGACTATTAACTGCCCAGCGCCTACGGCCACGCCCACCGCCCAGTGTGTGTGTGTGTGTGAGTGTGTGTCGTGTGTGCCCTCTGCTATTATTATTATTTTCACTATTGTCTGCAGCATTTCCTTCCGCTCGGTGCGTCTGGCCTGGTCAACCAGCGAGTGCAACCTTACCCACAATCCCACCCTCCACACCCACCACACACACACACACACACACACACACACACAAACACACACACATACACACACACACTCAAATGCAGAGAAGCAAACATATCCCAGACCGAAATCCCCCCGAAAATCCATGTACACATGTTACACAAGCTCACAAACATTTGCAGGGTATGCTTGAGAAGTAGTTTTGAGGGGAAGTTGGATGGAAGATATATATAAGAAAGTTCTGTAAAATAAATAAAACAAATATGAAAGTTTATTTCTAATATATTTGCTTACATTTTAATTGTATTTAATTTGTTATCCTTACTTCAGTTTGCCATTTAGAGCTACATGAAAATGCTGAAAACTCTGGAAACTCAGCTTTGGAAACCTCTTTTTTTATTAACTTTTTAATTATTTTTATTGTGTTGTGTTTAAAGAACCTCACTTTATAGTTTATTTATAATTTATTTATTATTATTTATTACACATTATTTGTGGTAATGACCTTATAAGTATAAGATACATAACGCGCTTGCCTGGAGCCAGCTCTTTGGCTTTGGTTTTATAACAAATCGACGCATTTTGACATGTTTTTCGATAACCGATAAACCTTGCATGCAACCCTCGCTCTAAGCCTTTGCTTTAGGATTCATTTGCGGTGTCGACTGCTGCTGCTGTTGCCTCTTTCACGACCCCTTTCTTTCTCTGCTCATTTCTCTGCCGCTTTCTCTGCCGCTTTCTCTGCTCCTTTCTCCACCGCTTTGCCTGTTCCCTTTTGATTCTTCTCCATCTGTAGGCGTGTTGTTGGCGACGTGAAACAAAAGTGCAAATGCACATGGTTGTGTGACAGAGAGAGGGAGAGGACGGTAGAAGTAAGATTTAACAGCTAAGAGCAGACATGCCTCCTTCCCGCTCTTGGCCCTTTTGGTGTCTCGGCTAAAAGCAAAATATTTGTTGTTTATGCTGCTTGATCTTCCTCTACAAACGTGCGACTGTGTTTGCCCACGTGTATTTGTGTTTGTGTGCATTTTGTTGATAGTTGGGATTATTTTGGGGCAATTTATGCGAAACAAGGCGAAAGCCTTAGTTGACCCTCTCGTCGCCTCTTCCCCCTGTCCAACTCCTTTCGGCCACGCCCCCTTGTGTGTCGCCGCCTTTGTATGCATTTGGGCTTAAATTGAGCAACAATAAAGTTTTTGGCCACAGCACACAAGAAAAAAAGAACGCAGGCAACACACACACACACAACACAGAGAGAAAAAAAGAATAAGTCTAAAGTCCTTAACTATATATCTATCTCGCTCTCTCTCTCTCTCTGCGTTGCCATCTCCATTTTGCTGAAAGTTTATCCTTTTGTTTTTGCAGATACAAATATTCGGATACAATTCCCAGCTGTATGCAAATTTCTCAGATGCCCTCAATCGCGCCCAGGGAATTGTGGGTGTCTCCATTCTGCTGCAGGTGAGTAATCCCCGTGGGTGCTTGGCAAATTGCTATCGATAAATAGATTATATAAGCGATAAGACCGATTGGGTTGATGTTTAATGTTTGTGTTTGGAAAACACATTGAACTAGTCTTAATATCGAGCTACAAAATGGTATCCATTAAATAAACGATTAAATCGATATATCGATGGGTTATCGTTTAATCGATTTCTGTGTGGAATTATGTCAGCAAGGATCTGGAAATGAAATATTTCAAAAAATAACTGCTTGCGTTTAATTTTTGAATTAGATGAGTATCTATATTATTTTTTATATTTTAGTATAGGTTATAGTTTAACTACAATATGTTCGATAACTACAGTATGTTATCGAATCTATCGCTAATATGATAGATTCGATAACTACAAAATACTCAAACTTCGTATATTTTTAAAAAACAAAACACTGTGATGTTGAAAGGAGCTTGCAAACAGTTTTGTAGATTTAACTTAGTTCTCGATAATGCCATTCCAGGAAATATTGAAATATTTACTAATCGATAATTTCGATAACAACAACAAACTCAAAATCTGTGTCCAGATACTCAAAAGAATTCAAAAGTTGTGTGTAGATTTTTTTAAGTTCTTGAAAATGTAATTCCAGTAATTGTATACATATTAATTAATCGATCATTGCGATATAAAATCAAAAATATTTTATAAAGCTGGAACTTTAAATATTAAATAAAATATATTTCTTATATTCGGTTAAATGGTTTTATAAATGAATAAGTGTATTCTAATTTAGAATGATAAATATGCGAAAGACTGCGAAATAAATATTTAAGAAACTTAATTTAAAGCTATTTTGTATATCGATCTTAGCACTTGGAAATGTAGTTTCAGGAACTGCACACATATTTATTATGCAATAATAATAATAAAATATAGAAGGTGTTTTCATAAAGCTAGAACCTTAAATGAAAAATAAAATATATACCCTATATTCCACCTTCTCTTTTCCCACCCAGCTGGGAGACCTCTCCAACGCTGAGCTCCGCATGCTCACCGATCAGCTGGAGCGCATCCGCTATGGCGGCGACGAGGCGTTTGTGAAGCGTCTCTCCATACGCGGCCTGCTGCCGGATACGGATCACTATATGACCTACGATGGCTCGACAACGGCACCGGCCTGCCATGAAACGGTCACCTGGGTGGTGCTCAATAAGCCCATTTACATAACAAAGCAACAGGTGGGTTAAGGCAATGGACATTTTCACAAATTACCAAGTACCAGTATAAGTCTATATATATTCGTGGGTATCTCTCTGGTAAATCGGGAATAATTGAAACGAGCAGCCCGCTGGCGAAGTCAACCGAATTCATCACCCTGCTCCTCCTCCTTCCTTCCCTTTGGAACTTTTTGAGTGATGAGCACCTTAATGTTTGTTAATTAGTATACAGAGCTGCTCCGATGTCCGCCGCCGCTTGCTGGCTGGCTGGCTTCTGGTGTCTTCTGTTTTATTAGCTAATTTCATTTAAGTTTTAAATTAAGTTGCCGCCGTCGCCGCCGGAGGAGCAACAAAGTGGATAGTGTCCATAACTCAAAGGAATGCTGAAAAAACACACACTTATTCGGTGGCACCGAGTGAGATAGCTAGATAGAGCTAGAGGGCAGTAGAGTAGGACAGCAGGAGAGAGAGAAAAAAAATTTAACACAAATGTTTATTAAGTGCAGTGCTGTAATAAAGACGCCAAAAGGACGAGAGAGAAAGGGATGCGGTGGCCAGCAGCAGCGCGGCATACGTGTAAACAATGTAAACAGAGCCAGACAGAGACAGGAGATACACACACACTCACACACACACACACACACACACACACACACACACACACACACACTCACGACTGCAGCAAGGCAGACTCATAAAAACTTCAACAAGCTCAATGGCACCCATGGGCACATGATTACAACTTGTGGCAGCCATGGAGGACCCCGGACTCCGGTCCACGACTCCGTAATTTACTGGCTGCACCGCACACGAAAGACGTGGCGATGGGGCAAGGAGAGCTAGGGATGAGGGGGGAGGAGCTGGAAGTCCTAGAAAGAGATGGCAAAGGAGCAGAAGCAGGACAGCGATGGCAACTGCACCTTGCTGGCAAAGCATAATTTACCAAATTAAAGTAACACCCGTGGACCAAAAGGGGGGTTCGGTTGGCAGGAAGCTGCGCGACATGAGCTGAAATTGCAATTAACCCATTAACGTGGAAGCTCCGGACGGTGAGGGCAATAGGGTTAAACGTAAACCGAGTCAGGAAGCCCAGTCACTACTATATGCAATTATTTTGTAGAGTTAGCGGGCAGCTATAATGTATATATATGCCAAGATCTTTCAGAATCTGTGAAGATTTCTTAAATTTAATTTATAATTTAAGTTGTTATCATTTTATTTAATTAAAAAAAGCTTAGGATGCTTGGAAAGTTATAGAAAATAAATATTTATTGATTTCCCCCTAGTTTTCTTCAATAAATCTAGGAAATAAATTAAATAATTTATATATGCAAGGACTTACCAGTGGCTTCGGCTTTGATTGAACTGTGGTTTTGGCCTTGCATTTGTAGGTTCTGTATCCTTAACCGCAAATCCACCTAAGAAGAGGCTTTAATCCTTGAGTGCCATTTAGTGTTGCATACTTTCGGGGGGCCAAGCACAGACACACGTATACGTAATTTACACTTGAACGGGCACTCCATAGAGATTCAGTTGCCACTCCCCGGGAACCTGGGAACCCGGAACTCGGAACCCGGAACCCTTAACCCCCCCTTAGCCACGTGGCTCGGAACGCTCGTCGCTCTCCTCAATCAACATCAACCCGGCCACGTTGTCGTGAAAAGCGATTTTGACGGAAGTCAATTGATAAACAGATTGAGTAGATTAAGTGTTATTGACTCGTTGTTGTTGTTGCTGCTGTCTCATGGAAGCTGTGTGTGTGTCTGGGCTTCACAGGATATTCTTGCTTTTCCTTTCTTTTTTTTTCGTTTTGAATTTTTTGCTCAGCGAGCGCTTATTTTTAGGATTAGCAATTTGTGTCAAGCGTGATTTTTTACCAAGTAGGATCGATGATTGCTTCGCGGCTGCTGCTGCGGCTGCTGCTGCTGCTACTTGTGTGTGAAAAAGTTTATAATTATGCACGTTAAAGGCTTGGCAGACTGCCTGATGGATAGGATGGATGGATGGATGGGCTGCTGCCGGGCTTATCTTCATCTGCGAATTGGCATTGTTGATCTACTTCCGTGTCTCGAGGAGGGGGTTGGGTTGGAGAAGCACTGGGCAGATTGTGACTGCTTAAAAAGGGTAAATTTAATAAGGATTTTAAAGAGTCTTTTAAAAATTTTAAAATCACTCATACGCAGTGTATGCAGCTTTAAGATTCATTTAGTATTAATTTTTACAGCTCTTTAAATACAAATTCAATTAAAATGTACTTGAAATATATTCATTTCAGTTGCACGCCCTGCGGCGTCTAATGCAGGGCAGCCCCGACCACCCAAAGGCGCCGCTGGGCAACAATTATCGGCCGCCACAGCCGCTCCTGCACCGGCCCATTCGCACAAACATTGATTTTAAGACGACAAAGACGAACGGCAAGGCCGCCTGCCCCACCATGTACCGCGAGGTCTACTACAAAGGTAATTTCAAATAAAGAAGAAAATAAAGATATTTCGATATACAAAACGATATTTTAACATTGCGATATGTGAGCAATAAATCGATATTATTACCAAAAATTAGTCTAAGCTTAGTTTGCTGTTATAAGTATTAAAAAACATATAAAAACACCAAAAAAACCATTGATCAACTGTAATCAAATAAATATAATTCGATATTTGTTGGATATTATCGATATTTGAATATAAAATTCGATATTTTTCGATATTTGAACATTAAGTTCGATATTTTTCGATATTTGAACATCAAATTCGATATTTTTCGATATTTGAACATTAAATTCGATATTTTTCGATATGTGAACGTAAAATTCGATATTTTTCGATATTTGAACATTGAACTCGATATTTTTTGATATTTGAACATCAAATGCAATATTTTTCGATATTCGAACATCATATTTGATATATTTCAATATAAGAAATTTCGCTAAAGCAAACCTTAAGATATTTTCGATATATTATAGATATATTGAACTGTTCCTATTGATAAATAAAATCTTAAAAGTATTTAAATAATATCCTAGAAGTTAATAGTTTATAAAACCTCCTTCGATTAACATTAATATTTCCCCTACAAATTCCCTCTCACTCCCACAGCGACCAGTTGGAAACAGAACTAAAACCCAATGACGTAATGGCGTAACGCAGCATAACGTAAGCGTAGGCGTATGACGTAAGTAGCGAGCGGCGTGCAACAGGAGCTTCCACTAAACATACATATAAACATGGCCATGCCGAAAGAAGGATAAAAAGGATAAAGGAGCGGGCAGACGGCGACGACGACGACGACGACGAGGGAGGGAGTAGGATCAAAACGGAATCAGCGCAGCAGTGGCCAAAATGGCGATTGGAAATAAATACACATAAATACATATACATATATATATACATAGACAGGAGAATAAACAAAAGGATTATTAATAATAATATCGATAGCGATAACGATTACGATAATTAGCATTAAATGTGCATTTTTTTTCCGTGTCTCACCCGAAAATCAATCAAACCTTGATTGCAGTCAGCTGAGGGGTTACTGTATTCTTTTTTTTTTTTTTTTTAATGTGCGTAGCGTAAGTATCATAACGATAATGATAACGATAACGATAGCATAACCAGGCATAACCATTAATGTAATCCACGAAAGAAGAAAAAAAAAGCCCAAATAATACATACTGTATATTTAAAGTTAGGCCAGACAACGTGAAGAGAGAGAAAAAAAGTATCAAAATAACATTACGATGGCGAAGTGTTATGGCAAGCATTATGCAAAACCCACCCAAAAAAAAAATAACAGACTTTAGGTCCACACATATCTATATATATCGGTGGATTTATATTGAACAAAAACAAAAAAAAACCATTTGTATTTGCCCCGTAAATGTGTATAGACAGGCTGCTCCCCCTGCGTGTGTGTGTTGTTGCAACTAGGTAATACCATTAACCGAAAACATGAACATAAACCAAAAAAAAAAAAAACAATGCATTAAAACAGGATCTCTTATAAATATATATATTACAAATGGTTTTCATATGAATTCCGACTTAAAGTTCATTATTTAATGGCTTTAATACATTGATAAAATTAATTTAAAGCTAATTTTGGAATATATTCTAGAATGTTTTTCAGTTTTTGCTTAAATTTTTAATTAATTAGGGAGTTTTTTAGACAGAAAAACTGCATTCTTTTTATAAACTATGATATTTAATATAAATTAATGAGTTCATTCAAGTTCTCCTTTGAATTATTCATTTTAAAACCTAAAAGTCACTAGGATCTCCAAAACTCTCCCTAGAAATATCTGTAAAATTATATTCCATTCTTCCTATGGGGTCTTTCTCACACATTTAATTGCAATTTTAAAATTATGAATTTGGACATTTTTAATACGTAATCCCAATGTGGAGGCGCAGGCATGGCCGCCGCAAATGCGTGCATTTTGCATTTTAAATGCACTTGACCGCAGCCGTCGTCCACTGTTCCGCCAACTCCCCACCGGCCTGTGTAACCGGGGGACCTTATCGGGGCCCAACTCGACCGGGGACCAGAACCAGGACCCAGAACCACCCCGGATCCCAGAACCCAGAACCGAACCGAATGTCAGGCTGTCGCTTATCGAACGGCAAATGCAACATGAAACCACAAAATCTGTTGTGGTTATTTAAAATCACGTTTAAATGCGAAAGTGCAGCCGTCAGTGGGGGGTTTGTTTTATTTTATTTTGTTTCTGTATTTTTTTGCACTTTTTGGCCAGCATTAAAATCAACTTTTTAATGGCCGAAAGGAAAATGATTACGTATACGCCGCGTGGCCAGGGACATGGCCGAAAACTGGCCAAAGCTGCATAACTTTTTCCGGGCCCGCCCCTCTCTGTGGCCCCTTGCCTAAATACCCCATCGAAATCACATAATAATTTGTATAAATATTTGCATTATTTGCACAAGTTGACATTTTGTGCACTTGTTGTTTTTCGCATTTCATCCTGGGGAAACTCGGTAACTTTTCGAGCTCTTTGTTTCACTTTGTTGAGCAGTGTTCAGCGTTCATTTCAGTTTTTGCATTGTGCTCTGGCTGTGTTTTGTTTTTTATTTTGGTCGAGAGCATCGGGGGATTTGCCAATGGGAAATTATTACTTAAATTAATACATGGCAAGTGTAATTCATTTGAACGAATCCAGCGGCAGCTGCTGCCCGGGGCTGATACCCTGCAATGCTTTTTTTTTGGGGTTACTTTTTCACAGGATTTTTGTTTCTTTTTTTAAGCAAATGAAATGGAATTTATAATATTTATTTATCATTTAGTTTTAATTACAAATTGTGTATATCAGCGTTGGGCAGGGGATGTAAGGGAAACCCCCATTGCTGAGGCAGATGCCAGAAAAAAACACAACAACATAAGGAACTATCTTCATGAGCGTCACTTCTTCCTTTAATTTTGTTTTTGTATTATCGAGAAAGCGCCTCTCTGACGCCAAACTTCAGTGGCATTGTTTTATTTTTAAATTTCTCAGAAGACTTGCTGGCGTCTCCCTAAAACCTTGAGGGAAAAAGAGCCAGTTAGGGTGTTTATAAAATATATAATTAGGATTTTAAGAGTTCAAACTTATAAATATTATTTTTATTTTTATTTATATCACCAACATCACCCCTAGTAAATTCAGTGATACTTTCATAATTTTTTTTGCCTCATTATGACGTCATAAATGCCCTAAAATTCCCTGCCTTGTTAGGGTATCTGTGCTTGCCAGCCAGCCAGCCACTCTGGTGACCCAATTAGCCCGACCAGGGCATGGGCCCGGTCCATCAGTTTTGTTTGCTGCAAACTCAATTCCAACTTTGGCTGACTTTCAATCAATCAGATGGTCGGGTTGGTCGGCGGGATGGCAACTCTCTCTGGCCAAACTGATTTGCGGTGAGTTGTGCACGAAGTTATGTTGCTGGCATGCCAGGGCAGGGCATGGGGCAAGGGTCGGGACTGGGTTGACCACTGCATCTGGCCAAAAGGACTAACGGACGGGGCTAACCTGACACATATTGGCGGGCGACGGGCGACTGGCTGGAAGCTGCTGAAAACCGCAGACTCCGAACGGATGCTGGGTTCTGGCTGCGCCTTCTTAATTCATTTATTACACCAAAAACCTACGAGTATAGGGTAGCTTTTGGGCCATCACTTTGCTGGGGCGATACTACCATTTTATCGCTGCCATAAAAATTGCGGCTGAAAGATTTATAGACACCGCCGTAGAATTGTATGTGTTTTTTTTTCTTTTACATCATTTCATTTTCATGCATATGCAGTGGCGATTGCAGTTTCGGCCATTTCGGCTATTGGCCATTTTGGTGATTATTTTTAATACATTGAAGTCGTGTGGGTGGTGGCTTTTCACGGGTTTTTCCTGTGGGTTTCTCCCGGGTTTTCTCCCAGTTTTCTCCCAGTTTTCTCTGGGCCTTCCTCACCCCACACACCCACAGATAAAAGACTACATCGATCATGGCCATCGGAGCGCAAGCAAACCCATTCGGAGCAGACCTGCAAATATTGCAATTTGACAAAGTGACAAATTCGCAGCCATTCGTTTAAGCTGGAATATAGATAGAAAAGTCGACCTGGGATTATCCTGTAAAAACAAGGAGTAGGAGAAAGTGTTTACTAAATGTTGAGCCATTTTTGGGGGATTAACTTTATATAAAACCACTTTAATTGATTTTAATCTTAGAAAGAAGAGGGGTTTTTCTTCACATTTTATTTAATAATATTAAGATAAAGTTCTGCAGCTTTTGATCTCATTTTTTCCTGTTTTTATATATTACATTTAATATATATATTTATAATTATTATTATATTTGTACTATTTATTAACGGATTTATATTTTACCTTTTCTACTTTAAAATGATTTAACTTCAATAAACTCTTAACAACTTCCCATATCTTATACTTTCTTTTAGTTTAACCTTGAATTATATTTATTAAATAATATTTTCTTAATACAAATATGTATATTTATATTTTAAATAAATATATATTTCTATAACACACAATTTATATAGAAATAAAGACCCAAATCAGGTTTAAATTTGTTTAAAAGCCCCCCGTCAATGACACTGAAAATTCCTGAAACTGATTACGAACGGATTATGGCATCTATCGGGGAAAAGGGCTTATGGTGTAACCATGTTTAATGGGGATCAGGGGACTCTATATCTCTACACCCCCAACCCACATTATCATATCTGGTTCGTTGCATTTCCCGTTTTCTCAAAACCCGAAACCCAAGGCAGATGAGCAGCAACTTGGCCGACGGGTTATGCAAATACAGGGTGGACACCCCCCCTCACGAAACACAAGAGACTAATTAAATTATGGAAATTAAATTGAATCGAGCATATTTGTTGTTTGCAGTTCATAAATTTCCGCAGCTAAACTGTCCGGAGCAGCTAATGTGACGCCGTGTAAATCATTTTACAATAAAACGCAAAGCGCAGCAGCAGCAGCAGCAGCAGCAGCAGCAGCGGCATGCACACTTAATTATGACATCATTAATTTTTAATAATGACAATTTTGCGACAATAAATCACTTAACTAACACAAATGCGCACAAGCGGCGGCGGCGGCGGCGGCGGCCATATGCATGAAATTAGTAAACTTTAAACAATGCGATGAGGGGGTGTGTGTGTGTGTGTGTGTGAGTGTGTGTGCGGTGTGTTAAGGGGTTTTGTCAAGGGTTAAGGGCGGTGGGTGTGGCGTGGCGTGGCGTGGCGTGGATGAGCAAATAAACAGATTGACTGTCCCCATTGCCTTGTCCTGGCATTGAGTGATGGCGGCCAGGACGAGGATATGGATGTGCATGTGAATGTGAATGTGGATGCAGAGAGCGAGTGCCCGTGCATGGGATGAATTTAATTAATCTCGCTACCGTCAGTTGCACACAATTGCAATTAACTTGCAACACTCGCATAATTACAGGCGACCTCATGTTTTGCTACTTATCAGCATCAACATTGACCCAGCGACAGCGCCGACCCACAACCAACGGGAAAATGATGGAAATGTAGATCGGAGAGTATATATACCCTGTTTATTTAGTAATCGAATATAGAAAATGAAATATAGAAGAATTTAATTGAATATAGAGGAAGACCTACATAGAAGAATGTCAAGGAAGTTGTGGAATTAAAATAAAATGTCTAAAGAACTCACTTTTTCTTGGCTTTTATTAGAGTTGTATATTGAGTGGAAAACTCCTTTAAAAGTTGCGTTAAATTATAATGAATTATTGGGGATAAGTATTGTTGATTAAAGAGAAATATTGTATATTTACGTATGGATTTTGCATTTTTATTTGATTTGATTTTGTATTTTATTTTGAACTAGGAAGGTGTATTGACAGGAAAGCGCAAATTGACATATCTATAAAGAAATCGCGCTTAATATCACATCGAAAATATCATAGAGTTTAATATATTCAAATATAAAATAACGGAAAATATTGATTTTAAAGTCAATTGTATTAACGACCTTTAATTTTGTAAATTAATTTATAATTTATAATTTATAAACACCACTATACTTTATGTCAGATCAGACACACAGATCTTTCTAAGCGAAGATTTTAACGTAAACATATCGATATTATCGAAAACGTAGAACAAAATTTCCAAAATTTGATTGAATTTAATTGGCTATTAACGGATATTTAAAGAATTTTTCGAACTACATTTTCAATTACTTTATATTTTTTCTCCAACAATGATAGTTATAAAATTAGCTTAGGCTCTTGTTTTGGAACAGTTCGATATATAAAAAAATAATATCAATTTATCGCACTTTTATTGCAATGTTAAAATAACAATATCGATATATTTATATGTTGATCCATCTCTAGTTCTCAATTAAGTTTAAATTCAAGCCTTAATTAATCCTTAAATTACTTAATCTTCAGATGCTTTAATTAAAGGGAAATAATTAAATTTTTAAATTTCTGCAAACTTTCTAGCTTATTTTAAATTTAAACTAAATTCAGATGCTTTAATTCATTAAAAATAATTAAATTTCAAGCATTTCTGCATACTTTCTTGTTTATTTTAAATTAAATTTAAATAAGTAAATACATTATTTGTAGCCCCTAGTCCCTTATACCCTTTTTCAATCCCCTTCATAGGGCACTCCCAGCGACAAGCTTGCCCTGACACATGCCTCGTCCTTGTCCGTCTGCCTATAGTCCGAGTGTGTGTGTGTGTGTATAGAATGTGTGTGTGAGTGTGTGCCAGTGTGTGTTGCGCTGGCTGTGTGCGGGCAGTGGTTGGCTCATTGGTCATTTGGTTGCAGCTCGGTTGGTGTTAGCGGTTGCTCGTCATCGTCATCGTCATCATCAGGGGCTGATTGCGAATGTTGTTGCAGTTTCTGCTGTTTGTTAATGCCTATAGAGCACAAAGCTGCCTCTGCCTCTGCTGCTGCTTCCGCTGCTGCTGATGCTGCTGCTGCCTCTGCTGCTGCTGCTGTTGCTGCCTCTGCTGCTGCCTTGCGGTCAAGTGAGGCACCTGCCGCAGCTTCCATCAACCCCTTTTCCGCCAATGTCGCTGCAAATTAACATTTTGTAACGCGTTTCGGTTGCTGCCGTGTTTTCATTTCACACTTTGAGTGTGTGTCCATGTGTCTGTGTGTGTCCCTGTGTGTGTGTGTGTGTGTGTGCGACATGCATTTGACACAGGAACTGGACAAGGCAATTGCCCAGACCACGCCTCCTCCTCCCCCGTCAACCCAAAAACATATCCACCGCCCACTCCAGTGGCAAATTTTGTTGTATTTGCGCCTGATTGCCAAATCAAATATTTGCCCCACACAGAGCCAAAAAAAACAAACTTTTCATTAGCAATTTCCATGAAAAATTGTCATAATATATATATATATATATATTCCTTAAAAATATAATGACTTGAAAACTCATATTAGGATTTTATGTTGTATTTATTTATTTAATAAAAATGTTACAAGTTGTTTTATATATATATATGTATATAATTTTTATAAGATAAAAATATTCTTTATAATCAAATAAAAAATAATACAAATCAGATTATTATCTCTATTTAGTCTTGGTTTATTTTATTTTATTTAATAAAAATATAACAAGATCCCTAAAAATATGTTCTCTGCATTTTATAATATGTATATTAAATATTACATTTAAAATATGTTCCCTATATTTTACAGACCTTCTACAATTTTAAATATGTTAAATGTTATATTTAAAATATTTTTCTTAAAGCCCAAGCACCTCCAAGTGTTAATTTAATTTATTACAAATATTTTATGGAGTTATTCTCTTATCTCTTAAGAATTAGCCAAAGAATTATTCAAGTTTTCTGTTCAAAATAATGATTTTCGCAGCACATTTCTCTGTGTGTACCCCCATCGCAGAGGTCAGGCAAATAGGAAAAGTGGACGATGAGGTTGGCTTCCATTTCACACATAAATAAATAATAGAGTTCCGTGCGAACGGAGCGAAGGGTCCGCACATATATTTTGGATTTCAATTTGTCCAAAAATTGTTTAATTCGCACAAACAAATTTGGCCAGAGCTGTGTGCTGTGCTGTGCTCACAATCCGCTGATTGTTGGGTAAATTCTGTTGATTTCTTGTTTGCACAAAAGCCCTGAAATAAACCACAAAAACAAAAAACACAAAAAAAATGGAATAGAAAAGCAACACACAAACGCACACACACGCAGGAGCCGGAGCCGGAAACAAAAAGGAATAAATATAGTAAATGTGGGACAAGCGGCCCCAATGATAACCTATCAAGAAGCTAGACGATATCTGTTAACTTTAACTAGGCAGAAAAGGTAAAAAACAATATATATATTTAAACAAAAATAAACACACTTTCTCCCGGGTTTTTTTCGTGGGGAGCAAAGTTCACCTAGCGGCGTAGTGTAAATTTTTTTGGAGCAGCAAAACTCCACCGAATAATCCTACATATAGAGTACATATAGTGTAATTAAACATATATACGAGATACATACATATATATATTCATCACATAGTGAAACCAACTAAATGCTTTGTATGTTTAACGATTTAAGTAGCGAAACCAAGGCGAACACCAAGTGTGTAGTGTAAAAAAAACGGACAGCCGAAAGGATATATGCCCCGATATCAGCTTGCCCCATATTGTTGTGTGTTTAAATCCCTCGAAATATAGTGCTATATATGCGCCGACATGTGTAAAAAGATTTGCAGGCCACAAATTATATATAAATATATATGATTATATACAGACAGCCCTAAAAACAATATGTATATGTATATGAGAACAACAAATATACGACTATATATATACAAACACACACACATATATATATATATATATATGAAAAAGCGTTGCGTCTTTTCACTTTTTTTTTGTCTCTGCCTGGGCCTAATCCCCGGCCCTGGAGGAAATTACCTGTAACAGGGCAACAATTACTTACTTCCGAAAGCCTTCACCCCCACGCCGCCACGCTTTAATGACAAAAGCCCAAGGAGGCGCAGGATAATGGCGAGGGCGGGGGGCGAGGGGGCGCCAGATCCTGGGGGCGCGGCATGGGCACAGGTAAGCACACACACACACACTCCACCGTTGAAGAAGCACACACACAACAAAAAAAAAACTAATTTCCGCCACGCCCACCGAACAACAATAAAGCTGCATTGTCGCCATAAGAGGAACAAATTAAAAAAGATACTGGCGGGGACAGAGAGAGTAAGCCTGGCGGATACCCTGGAAATGGTTTAGTTATATGTATTATTTATAATTATATATTCTTTTTTACTTAAAAAAACATTAAAGTACTTTCTCATTATGAACATTCATGGAGAGGAAAAGTAGGATCTGATATATCGACCACAAAAGTATCGCTCTTAATAACATAACGAATATATCAAACATTTTGATACATCTTTATTTGAAGTATCGATAAACATCGACTAAAATATGGCGTTTAATTAAAATAATCGATAAAGATCTATAAAAAATATGGCGCTTAATTTGAAATATCGATAAATATCGACAAAAATATGGCGCTTAATTTGAAGTATCGATAAATATCCACAAAAATATGGTGCTTAATTTAAAATATCGAGAAATATCGACAAAAATATAGCGCTTTCGTAAATTTAATATATCATACTTTGACATAACGCTAAAAATCGCATCTAACGTGAAGATATCGATATTATCAAGAATATTGAACAAATATTCGAAAAGTTTACATGTTTTTTTTTTTTCTTATTTTACCGATTATATTTAATGCATTTTTAAAACTAAATTTTTATGAGTTTTTTTTATTGTTTCAAGCAATAATAAATTAAGCTAAACTTATATTTCCGATATATCAAACAGAATATCGATTTATCGCACATTGGATGCAACGTTAAATCGATTTACAATTTCGACATATCGATGTCTGTGTATTTGCCATCCCATTTTTAGATTATAAATAAATTATAACAGATCATACAAATATTATTAAAATAAAAAATACAACGGAATTAAGATCATGATTTCCCAAACAATTTTAATTTAATTTAATTTAAAAAGTAATTTCCAAGTACTCCAAAATTATCTTTGCCTTGACCACTGCCCACAATCCATTAAAAGTAATGCTTAGAAATTAATAACCTTGGATTTAATTTCAAATTCCATATACCAATATCTCGTAAATTTATCAGGTTAATTATAGGTGGAAATGGATCCCCAACTGGATCCTGGGACTCGGGCCGCCTGTAATCAAAAAGCGATGCGCAGGCCAAACAACATTTTATTTAATAGTTTGCTTTGGCCCAGAAAAAAAGGCGGCGGGGAAATAAATAAATATAATAATAAGATGATAAAATGGATTTTCGTGTGGGCCGAGTTTATGCGTTATGCCGCTGCTGCCCCGCCAGACGATAAAAATCTCTTTCATTTCCCATTTGAATTTGCCGGCGAGGCATACGCGTCTTATCAAGGCATAAAAAAGCGAGACAACGGGAGTAGCGAAATAAATGCCGGATATCCTGGCTCTGGTGCGCAGCTTCCTCCTGTTTCCAGCCCCTGGACACGGACACGGACACCGAGGCGGACGCGGACGCGGACACCGACGCAGGCCCGGATGCGGCGGATACGGGGATATAGGGACTCGGGGCAATGGGGATTCCGGGTACTCCCAAAACAGCCGTGTTAATAGGCAGTGGCAAATTTGTTAAGCAAACGCCCCCTGGCCCACGGAGTCCCCCGGGGGGGCCCTAAGTCTTTGGCTTTAATAGATTTGCCGCATTTCGATTTCTCCCGAGCCGAGGCCTCGTCGAGTTCAATGGCCATTCCGCCGGACTATCGATTATTTTTCGCCAGCCTCGATTTCTCCCTCTAATTTGCGGCAGCCGTTTTCAATTTCACGGGCAAACACAAGAGCCCTCCCAAAAAAAGGACCTAAAAAACAGAGAAGTAACAAAAAAATGCACACACACCAAATAAAAAAAAGAACCTAGAGGAGACGATGACGTTCCCAGACATTTCACTTTTCCTCGCCTGCAATCGGATTACACATGCAAAACAAAAAGAGAGGAGATGGCCAAAAGGAAGCCCTGCCCCCCTCCGTGGGAAAAAAACAAACAAAACAAACACAAACGAAACACAATTTCGATACTAAAAAGCGCCACAGAATCAAATCGAAGCCGATGTCCGGCTGCCAGCGGAAAACTTTCGGAAAGAGCCAAACTATGAATACACTTGGATCGGATTGCCGGAGGAGGAATGGCCCTCCGGACTCTGAAGGAGTAACTCAGCAGTTGTGCTTTGGTAGATAAAAAACAGGGGACATTATTTAAGCTCCTATTTACCTTCTTATTTTATTAGATTTTATGGGTTATAGATGGATAGATATATATATATCCATGCTTAAGATTTCATAGATATCACCTTGAGTTTGGTATGGAAAAAAAGGTTCAATAAATGTTACTCTTAATATTTATAAATATAAAATAAATACCATTTAGGGAGTGACTTTTCAGCATTAAATTAAGTAAGTATTTATTTTATTTCTACTTTCCCTGTTAAATTGTTTCAGGGCATTTCCGTGGTAAGAAAAATTTGTTTACTATAACTCTGACAATGTGAGAGCTAACATTGTCAGGGATCCAGACTTCCTGTTAAATATTTTCGGCTCGGGAAAATAACAACTTTCAGAGAACCAAGTGTGGAAGTAAGGTACATCATAACAGCTAATTTGTTTGGGAAAATAAATAAATATAATAATTAACAGTGCCTAATTGCACTCTATTATCATTTCGCATTCGGATAAATAACAAGAAGAATGGCAAGCTAATTTACTTTACGGAAAGATTAACTGCTGGTTATCTTTTGCGATTAGAAAGCTAGCAGATACTGTGACAATAAGGCTAGAAACAGGGGTTTCATTATATTTTGATCCAGAGAACAAGAAAAGACTAAAAGTTATATTTTAAATGTAAAATAAATTCTGTTCATTATAAAGGATCAAAACTGAATGAATTTATGCTGAATAAAGTAAGTAAAAGATTCCTATTTATTATTAATTACTTAACCTAAACATAATTTAATATTTTTCTATCCTTTCTAAGAGTATTCCTTAGGTCCTTTTAATGTTTAAAAATTATGTTTCACTGATATGTTCTATGCAGGTTATTGCTACATTTTACAGAGAGCTTGGCTAAATAGCTCATTCAAATTTTCCAGCTTAATTAAATTAAATAAAAACTAGAAAAATAAAAAAAAAACACCTTTCCCTAATCTTATCTTTATTTCTTTGAGATAAATGAAAAACTAAACACATGTCCTGTTCACACTTGGCAATAAAGAATTGAAACCAGATGTCACTAGCAATATTTGTGATTTTCTTGGGCATTTCATTTGTGGTATTTGTAATTTTAGAGCCGCTTCCTCTCCGAACCGCAAAGCTAATGGACCCAGGATCAGGGACTCGGAGTCAGAATCACCCGCCCACGGAGCCACCAGTACCAACCAGGAGGGGCTGTCAAACGCGTGGCCGGCAAATTGGAAATATGAAAACTGCAAACTGAAAACTGGAACTGGGGAGTGGAAGTGGGTTTCGGATGGCGATTGGGTGGGAGTGAAGGTGGACGAATCAACAAACAGGCAGGCAGGTGGGCAGGTGGGCAACGAAGGACTCCCGACAGGTGCTGGACAGCTCCTGGGCTCGGAAGCCGGATGTTGCAGCTGCAGCAGGAAGTGGCAAGAAGGCTGGGGGAAGGGGGTGTGCACCAACAAAAGAGGAAATTAAAATATGCAGACCGAAAACCGCGCGTTTTGAATTTTCGCGCGTTTTTGGGGCCACGCTTTTGCATAAATTGCAGCCGGACGAACCGCCTCCGCCCACGCCCACGCCCACGCCCACGCCCACGCCCATGCCACCGCCCACGGCCCGCCCCTATTTGGTGGCATCGAAGCGAGAGGGCCATGTATCATCAAAATATGCAAATCTCGGGCATTCGGATTCGGATTTCGGATGCGGACTACGGACTTTTGGCAATGGGTTACGGATTGCAGGGTACGGGCCGCGCCTGGGGTCAGGGGTCACGAGTCACGAGTCACGGGCCACGGGCCACGGACCACACACGCCCCCTCTCCCCCCCAAGGGCTGGAACTACTAACAGTAAATAATGCCGGAGCCATACGGATGGATGGGCGGGCGGCACCATCGAAACCTGGCCAAAAGTCATTGCCTCTGGCTGCTGGCCGCTGGCTGCTGGCTGCTGGAATTTATACTTACACCAGAACCTCCTCTCCGCTCGGTCACGTTCCCGGCTAATCAGTGGCCGTGTGGCCAATAGGGGTCAACTGGGTGTCTCACGTGGGGGGGAGTGTGGAGTCCGCCGATGCCTCTAAATATCCGTGGAACGGATGAAAACAAGTACCAGATAGAGTCAGTGAAGGAGGCGAAATTTTAGCCATAAAGTGATCGAATAATTGTGATTTTAGAATTAAAAGAAGTCATAAAAACAATAAAATATTTGTATAAACAATTTAAATAAGTTCAAAATTAATAGAGAATTGTATTACTTGAAATTTAGAATTCTGAGAGTCAAGAAAATCTAGAAAAACATATAATAAGTTATTTTAAATAAGAGAGAATAAAAAATAAATAAAAAGAAGAATATTTGCTAACATTGAAAACTATATACAAAGAGATCTTCGAAAGTAAGTATTATAAAATAGTTTTTTTTTATTATATAATTAAGTAAAAAAAAAAAAACAAACCACCCAATGGTCCTGAAATATGTACAGCTTTCTTGAGGAATTGGAAGCAGGCACATATGTTTCCGCTACCTATGGAATCAGGGGTAATTCCTGTAGTATATCTGTCACGCCTCAGCTTTCTAGGAATTTCGAGGAAATTTTAAACAAGAAATGTCTTGTAGTGCTCCTCGTGAATTTCCTTCTGACCTCTAGGTATATATTACAACAAATTTATATTCAATGGTATTATTATTTATTATTATTTTCTAATTATATTTTTAAGATTCGGTTACTTGAAAACTAGAAGTACTTCTTTGTTTTCTACAATTTCCTTTATAAAAATATCCCTCTGAGCAAAGCTTACCGAATTCTATAAAGAACAGAGCAGCGTACGATTCAGACACCTGAATCTCTCGCTTACTAACCGCTGTATTGGGCATGCATTCCTCCACTTATCCTCTCCTCGTTACATAAAGAATTCCGCACTGATTTCGTTAGCCGCATGAAGCAAAGTCCAACTTTCATATGTTTAATATATAAATTTAAATAAAAATATACATTTAATTAGCTTAGAGTCAAATTAAAGTATAATTTCCCATGAAACTTGGCTTTCGTTTATATGATTCCCCTTTAGCCAACTCTTATAATGGCCAGCACTTGAGACACTCGTATTAAATTTTACCACAAATACAATTTCCTTATGGCCTGCCAGCCCTAGCACCCAATATATATATTTCATATATATATTGTATATATATGTATATATATGGGGCCAGATTCCCCCACGATTTATGCGTGTTCAGGTTGCAGTCGATTCGATACAGTGGGCCTGCCTAGGGTTAAGGTGACCAGGGGCATGTGGCAAAACGATTTATGCGCTGCCAGATAGAAATCGATTGAACCGAGAGAGGGAGGAAGAGCGCGCAAGGACCCCGGGATCCTGGCGGGGGGATCCAGCCGGGCAGATCCACAGCGGAGGGCAGTGGTGAGTGTTTAGATTGAATGTAAACTGCACTTATGACAATGAACAAGTGACCTGGCCACCCCGAAGCCCCTCCCCCCACCTGCAGGTGCCGCGGGGCGAAAGTCGAGCAAGGACTCGTTCGGTCTGGCATCCTGGCTGGGCTATAGTGGTCCTTAATTTAGATTAACTTTATTTATTTGGAAAATATTATCTATATCCTGTGGGTAAGCAGAGACCTTACATATGATTTTATCTATCTTTAGTTTTTGGTGTAAGTCTCTTTTTAAATAGAGTTCCGTCTTCGTTCGATTTTATTTAAGAACTGAACAAGGTTAAGCAGTACTCTAGATCTGTGAGCTGGAGATACAGGGCTCAATTTTAGGTAATAAAAAACTTAAGAACTATTTTGTTAAGTATTTGGGGTAACAAACTTTTATAAATTGTTTATAAAAATATTTTCAAAACACTTAGTGTGGCTTGGGCTCAGTGTTGCACCTGTTTTCAGGTGAGGTTCCATTTCAGCCTGTTGTAGGGTGCACCCTTGCCCCCACCCTGTGCCCCCTGGCCACTATACTCCTTTGATACCCATAGAGCATAGAGAGGGGAGCATCAGGAACAGAGGAGGAGCAGTTCATGGCTGCAGCAATTTCTATTTCTTTTTATGATTTATGGCGCTGAAATATTAGTTTTGCTTATTTCATATAGACGGGCCCCCTCCGTGGCCCCTCTTAACCCCTGTTCTGCCACGGGGTTCCAGGTTCCCGGTTCCCCGTGCCCCGTGCCCCGTTCCCCTGTTCCCGTTCCCCTGTTCCCGTTCCCCGCTTTCCAGCTCTCAGTTCCCATTGGCAGGTGGCAGGTGGCAAGTGAAGAAGCAGCCAGCAGCCACGTCTGAGTTGCATAGCTCATTTTGTGTATGTGTGTGTGTGTGAGCGTTTATAATAATCGTAGGGGATGGGAGGAGGTCAGGGTTAGGGGAAAGAAGGCACATGCTGGCTGCCACCTGGAAAAGTCAGCTCCGGTTGCGGTTCTCCAGATAAAATTGTTTCGATCGAGCTGCGTTGCCATCTTTGCAATTGATGCAAAAATCCTTTGTGCCAGTATCTGTGTGTGTGTGTGTTTGTGTGTGTGTGTGTGTCCCTTCCGCTTCCCGTTTTCCGTATCCTGTATTCCCTGTGCCAGTGTGCGTGAGTCCTTGTGCTGAATGTGTTAATAAATTGCCACTTGCAGCTATTTTGCAGCCATGGCAAATTGGCTTTTATGCAATTGCCAATCGCTTGGATGCCACAAAGTATGCAGAGGCCAGAGTCACTCCTGGAGGGGTGGGGTGGGGGCGGGTGCGGGGGGTTCAAGTGTTTGCCATAAAATTTGATTATGACCTTTGCCCCCAGCTCCTCCAGTTCGTACGTAAACTCCACTGTCTAAGCCCTCTACTGCCACTCGATCATACGCAAATTGACACTGCAAAAGGGGAGGGCACCGGCAGGTTAAGCAGCGGCACGCTTAGAGATGGCAGCGTGATTGCTAAAAAAAAATAACTAAATACTAGAGGGAAATTCTGGGGGAAATTCCAGAAATATAAAAAACAAAATATACACAATAATTTCCCACATCTGTCCAGAATTATTGCTAAGTTCTTTTGGGGAATTTTCATAAATATCTATGTCATAATATACAGACGAATTTCCCAATTTATTTGACACTTTTTATGGGAAAATTCTTTAAGAGAATTTCTGTAATTTGAAAACAAAATATACACAATAATTTCCCAAATATAATATGTCACCTTTTTCTCTGAAAATTGTAAGGGGAAATTCTTATAAATATAATAACAATATTTACACAATAACTTCCACAATATTCTTAGGGAAATTTTTATGAACATAATGTAAAATATACACAATAATTTCTCATATTATATAACACTTTTTTTTTTGAAGTTCTATGGGATAATTTCTATAAACATGAAAACAAAATATACACAAGAACTTCCCGCAAGTTATATGTAACTTTTTATGCGGAAACTTTTTGGAGGAATATTTATAAATATAAAATAAAATATACACAATTATTTCCCATATACCATATGACACTTTTTAAGGGTAAATTCTTTGGGAAAGTTTTAACAAATCTAAAAACAAAATACACACAATAAATTCTCGCATATTATATAAAACTTTTTATGAAAAAATTCTTTAGGGGAATTTGTATAAATATAAAAACAAAACATACACATTACTTTTCAAATTTAAATGACACTTTTCATGTGAACATTTTTAAAGAGAATTTCTATAATTATAAAACAAAATAGACACAATAATTTCCCACATCTAATATGTCACTTTTTCTCGGAAAATTCTTAGGGGGAATTTTCATAAATATAAAAACAATATTTACACTTTAACTTCCACCATATGTCACATTTTCTGGAGAAAATCTTTGGGAAATTTTTATATGAAGATAAAAACAAAACTTACACAATATTTTTTCCCTTTATTATATGTAACTTTGAATGGGCGAATTTTTATAAACATAACACAAAATATGCACAATAATTTCTCATATTATATAACACTTTTTTGGGGGGAATTCTATGGAAGAATTTATATAAACATAAAAACAAAATATACACAAGAATTTCCCACATTAAATAAAGCTTTTATGGGCAAAGTCTTGGGTGAATATTTATGAATATAATATATAATACATACAATAATATCCCCTGTATTATATGAGACTTTTTATGGGTAAGTTCTTTGCGGAATTTTCAAGAATATAAAAATCAAAATATCCACAATAATTTCCCACACTTGTTAGGGGTATTTTAAATATTTTCAAGTTTTTTTTCATATATTCCTACAGGACTGCTCAAAGTGCCACCACTAAACACCCTTGGCGTTGCATGTCAATTGTCGCTTTGAGTCACGACTTTTCCTTTACTTTCCTTTCTTATTTCCTCACCTTGCCATGCCGCTTTTCCTTCTCATTAAAAACGGCGTAAGTTTAAGGCCTACTAAACACTTTTCCCCCGGCAGGAAAAGCGAACCAAAAAAAAAACACGCAAACCGTGAGGGAGTGTTGGTTGTTATGCGTTTTCCGTCGCAGTTAACATATTCATTTTGTCACACCTCGAAATATGAGCAGAGACAGAAGCCGAGCCGGGCCAAACCTTGGGGGGGAAAATACGTGGTGGCGGGGGGTGAAAAGCCAAAAAAAAAAGTAAGAAGGAAAAGCCCAGGGAAAAAGGTGCGTGTCAATAGGTTGATGTGTTTATTTGCCAGCAAGAGCATTGGCGACAGCGATAATCGATGCGTGTGTGACAATTAGGGCCTGGCACAAGAAATTGCATTTTTTTTCTGTTGTTGTTGTTCTTTCAAGGAAGAATATTGCCAAGGACTCAGTCAGGACTCAGCCAGGACTCAGCCAGGACTCAGCCTGCTTTACAAAGATCTGTTCTCTAGAGAAAACCCAAGAAGACAAAGGAGACGAACGGCAAAAGCCTCCATAATCGAAGTAGCGTTGAAAATGAAATTTAATTTTATGACTCATTATTTTACACACGCACACCTCTTGTGTGTGCTGGTGGGGAGGG
>JAEIIU010057275.1:0-37220 GCA_018874675.1 Drosophila baimaii | reverse complement strand
ATAATCGCATTTCCGATTCGCGATTTGTGATTAGCGTGCGATAAACATTCGCCTTCCATCCTTTGTGCGATTTCTTTATGTTTGCCAACGTTTTTTTCACCTTAAGCGGGTATATCCCAGACGTACCTGAGACCACCCCTCAGCCCCCCTCCTGCTTACCCCCCCCCTGCTTACCCCTGCCACCCTGCTTGCTCAAGCATAAATATTACGCGTTGATTTTAACTGAATTGGAAACTTTTATTTATTTACTTTTCTTTCTTTGGGCTGGGTTTTTGTTCGATTTTTGTTTATGCGGCGATAAAAGTGTTTCCGCTCACCGGGGCCCAGGGCCCTCTTCTGGCACCTCTTCCCTGCCCCCCAACCCTCACCCCCCTCCCTCACGATGACGACTTGAATTTTCAATTAAAAAAACTTTGCATGGGGAGTCGCAGAAGTGGGGACATTTTTGAATGGTTATTCATAAGCACGCTGCCGGGCCATGAATCAATGCTGAAAAGTCCAAAGTCCAGAAGGGGTTCTGGGCCCTCTGGCGGAGGTGGGGGAGAGGTCAATGTGGGGCTGGGGGTGCTTTGGGTGTCTGGCCAAGTGACAGTCATTGTAGCAGAAATTATTCCACTGGAATGTTATCAGAATTCTCGTGAACTTTTGGCCCCACAAAGGTTAGAGGGCTCGTGGGCTGTGAGAGAGCGCGTGAGTCTGCAAGTATTAGGATTTTTTAAAATATTAAATAAAATATATATTAAATATGATTATTATATTAAAAAAAAAATATAGGTTTCTAGGCCAAGGAATTATGTTTAAGGAACTAGAAATAAATAACCTTAAAGGAAGTGAGTTTATCTAATTATAATAGTCTAGTTTATTTATATCTAGGAGATCTTTTCAATCTGCGTACTAAGAACATCATAAATATTATAAGACTGAAGTTAAATAACAAAATAATTAGAAAATACAAAAAAATTCAAGCAAAATATTCAAATATTATAATAAATAAATCATAATAAATGCCATGGAAACATCAGGAACCCTCTATAACATTTAAATAAATTTAAAAAATATATAATAATAATCGATATATTTTTTTCACATTTTTAAAGCGGATTTTCCGTGACTCACGCTGCCATTTCTAGGCCGCTGCCCCTTAGTTTCATGTTGCTGACGGAGGCGGCAACATTATCACCGGCAACATTATTCATTATCGCTTACCAGCTACCTCCCCCCGCCCTCTTCTTCACCCCACCCCTTGGCCCTTCGTCCTTTTTGGTCATTTCAAGTCGGTGACATTGCAACAGATACTTCTGCTCTGCCTCAAAGTTGGCTTCCTGCCTTCCCCTCAGCTCTCCCTTTGGCCGCTTTTGAGACCCAGTCCCTGGACAAAGTTTTGCATGCAGCAGAAAAAAAGAAAATATATATATATATATAAAATAATAATAAAAAAAAGAGAGCGGGGCAAAATGGAAAGAAAAGGAAATGCCAAGGAAAACGCATCTCGATGGGCAGAAAAACTTCCGTTTCGAGTTGTGGCCTGGAAATTGGCAACTCCAATCAAGCGGAAGGATCCGTAGGAATTCGGTTGGAGGTTTTTCTGAGAAATATACCTCCATAAATACAAAATGCATCTGGGTGAATTTTCCAAGGGGGTTTTAATCCCTAAAGCTATGGTTTTTTTTTTTTAAGTTTTAAGATTAAAGGTTTGAAACTACATATATCGTTTGTCATTAATTAAGTCGAGATTTAAACTATACTTAACTGAAGGAACTCTTTGAGTTATTTATTTACAGATAAAGTTACTTAAAGAAGTTCAATTATTTATTTAAAGTAAGTATAAAAAATAACAGAAGAACTGCGTAAGATAAAAAATCATAAAGGAAGCCTTAAAAATGTTTGTTAAAAAAACATAAATACTTCAGAGACCATGCGCAATCTACAATCAATTTTAAGTCTTAAGGCAAACATTCCTGGAAACAAAATTAAAAAAAAACCTATATCCTTTGCCTTTAAGTAAATTATAATTCTTAGTCTTTTATAATATTATTTATGTCAGAAATAATCAACTACTTATATTTTAGGTACTAATATATTTAAGGGCCAAGTTAAAATTTAGTTATTTATTAAAATTTTTAGACTGCTTAAAATAATAAGTAAAAAAGTTGTGATTATTATAATTAAAATTGGTATGTATGTATATCGATAGAAAAGGTTCGAAAAAATATTCATTCATATTAAAATAATCGGAAAATTGTATATATTTAATATTGATATATATTTAAATGTCAAAAAAAAATCGGATACTTTAAAATATCTTTATAATCGATATTATAGAATATTTGTATTTGCGATAAATGTTATGTAAATTATGCATGCATCTTATATTACCAACATATTACATAATATCTTTAAAATCCTCGATTTTATGGGGTTTTTCTTGTCCAATTAAGTTACCTATAACTAAGCTTAGGCACAGTTAGATATATCTATTTTAATAAATCGACCTTTGCATTGAATTTCAATAAAGTGTCTTTATATAGATATTTTCTGCCATGTTCCAATAATAAAAAAAAAAACAATTTTAGTGCACATAATAAAAACAACAATAAAAACAATTCATATTCATCTTAAATATATAAACTGTTAAATTGCATTGGTTTTATTATTTTTTTTATAATTCTTATATTATTATAATTATTACTGCTTAACATTTTATTTTCCAGGGGTACCGAGGATGCGACTTTCCCCGAGTCCTGCAATTATTGTGGCTGTTGACCGTTGCAGCTGCAACATTTCAAATTTCGTATCCTGCGTGCGGACATATCGCACGGGTTTCCCGCCCCTTTCCCCCACTTTCCCCAACATTTTCCCGTTCTGGCAGACAGATTTCCATAGCTGGCACAGTTTGAGCCTGGAATATTTTGCATTTATGCAAAAGGCAACACAAAAAGCGGGTCTCAAATGGAGCATAGAAGAAGCTGCCGAAAAAGGCGCCAGCTGGCCACGCCCAGTGGGGCAAAAAAAAAAAAAACAAAAAAAGAAAAAAGAGGAAGTTGCAACTTTTGTGCGGTTTTTGCAGTGACATTTTTCCAGAAAGTCTGGAAAATCTGCAAGCAAAAGTTCGAGATTTCTCTATAAATATAAAATAAATAAATGCATGTTTTTTTCTTATTTATTTATTTATTTATTATTATTTTTATTTTCACCTTTATTGCAAGCTGAAAGCGAAAGTCGCACTTGAAATCTTTTGGGGGCAACGAATACGATCGCAACCTGTATGCAAAACAGAAACCGCAGCAGCACAGCACCACATTATTAATTATACCTGCCCGATACGCATCGGCATACATAGGTGCTATATATCATCGATCGCAGTGGGTATTATTCTATTGATTCGCCTCTGGGGTTTTGCATCCGCATCGGGGTTTTCGCCAGAACTCTTCTCGGGTAATGCGATGCTGTGGAAATGCCACAGCTGGAGGTGCATCCATCTCTCCCTGGCAGTTATCAGGTGATCAAGAGTGGCTGGAACTTGTTTCGAATGCATTTATTTGAGCCAGCACAAAAAAAGGTAATAAATCAATTATTATCAGCAACTGAATGCCAAGGGATATATGTATATATATATTTGTATAAATATTTATAATTGTATTTATGGTTAAGATTCTAAATATAAATATAATAGTTCCTAAATTCAATTCTAAAATATCTTTGGCTTTTAATTGTTATTTCTCTTCTATTTAAATATTGAGAAGGTGCTTTAATTATATAATAATTATCATTTTATTTAATAATTATACATAAACTATTTTAAATTGCTTAAGAATATTAATTAAAGGTGCTTGCAATATTAAAAAAAAACCACAAGCTAACTATAAGCTTTATTACATAAATTATTTGATTAAGAATGTTGTAAAAATATTACAAATTAAATAAAATATTTTTTCTTAATAATGAATTCCCATAAAACCTAGAGGGGCACTTGGTGAGGCTTTCAGCTCCCTTGGCTCTTTTCAACACCTCTTTGCTTACCACATTTTACATCCCTTTTCCCACCCTTACACCTTACACCTTAATTTTCCGCCCTCAATCTCCTTATCGCACAAATGCGTTGCATTTTTATTTATAAAATCTTTTGGTAACTCTGCCTGCCCCACTCATACACACTCACACATCGGCCAACTTTATGGACTGATAACTGCAAAGAAAAAAAGAAAATAAAACAAAACAAATAACAAATGCGAATTGCAACGACTGTTGTGGTGGTTTAAATGGCACACGTTGGCGAATAATTATTGTATTTTTATTGAGGCGCGGGGCAAGAAACGGGTTTTCCCAGCAGCGCCAATCAATGAGAATATAAACTTATACTCGATGCATCTATATATATAATATATATATACTATGCGAGATGGAAAAGCCAAGCTCGACGCTGAGATCTCCGATCTCCCAGCGGCCTGAGGTCGCGGAGCGAGGCCGTCGATCGCCGGAGATCAGTTGATTGCCAGCCACCGGGGAGACCGCTTCGCACGGCGACTAGAGAATCAATCAATCATAGAGCGGCAGGAGCTAAGGAATTGGAAAATATAAGAAATATAAGAAAATTATAAGGAAATAGTAACCTTATACCCTGAGAATGCTCTTCATCCTGGTGGTGGCCTTCCTAGGGCTTGCCCAGGCCCAGCGAGTTGGCAGTGAGTTGGGTTTGGATGGGGGGGTGTTCCTCTTGAATCGAAATGTTAACCCCTTTTTTTTTGCAGAGGCCATGATGCACTTTGGCAACTGCAATACGCCGGAGTACGGCCGGGGCACGTGCATCGAGAAGACCGACTGCGATTTTTATGCCGTGGACAAGCTAACGGATGCCGAGAGCAAGCGACAGTGCTTCTCCCGCCAGCGGCCAGATCTGGTAAGAATTATACATTATATATATAGGATATATCTTGTTCTCCCCATTCAATATCTTCTTCACTTGCTGGCTGGTATTTATGGGCATTCTCTAGTAATTGCTTGTATTTATATCTGTAACTATTATCTTACTTTTGGTATCCACAAGATCTCGTAGTTCTTGGTTTCCTTAACTTTTTATGAGCTTGTTCCATCTTTTTTGTGTTCATAAAGATACAGATACATTGTCTTTAGATTAAAGCAAAGCCCAGTACTGACAATCTGTCATAAATATAATATAAAATATAATATATAAATTATTATTTTTACAATATTCAACGTCTTCCCTTCCCTTGCAGGTCTGCTGCCCCCGCGAGACCAACTTCATTCCAATTCTGGGCGCCAGGATCCAAAATGTGACCTTCGCAGCACCGCTGCGTACACCTCTATATCCAGCGCCCGCCTACATGGACTTGCTGCCCCAGCATCCGGACTGCGGCACCGCCTTCAATTCCCGGGTCTTTGGCGGTCGGGTGACGGAACTCTATGAGTTCCCATGGACCACGCTCTTGGAGTACTCGGTGCGGGGCGGTGGCCTGGACTTTGCCTGCGGCGCCGCCTTCATTGCCCAGCGCTGGCTGCTCACCGCGGCGCACTGCGTCGACTCGCAGATAGTGGGACCGGGACGGACCCTGACGGCGGCCCGCCTGGGCGAGTGGAATCGCGACACGGACCCGGACTGTGTGACCAATCTGGATGGGAGGCGCGAGTGTGCGCCTAAGCACGTGCGAGTGACCATCGACCGGATCCTGCCGCACACGGGCTTCCAGCGGCGGAACCTCACCAATGACATCGCCCTCCTGCGGCTGTCGCGTCCCGTGCGATGGAACCAGCCGGGCACGACGCACGTGGAGCCGGTGTGCCTGCCGCCGCAGCGTGGGGCGCAGGCCAATCAGCTGGTGGGCTCCGCCGCCGATGTGTCCGGCTGGGGCAGGACGGAGGTCAGCGACAGCAGCAAGGTGAAGCGCAAGGCCATGCTGACCGTCCAGGCGCTGGAGCCGTGCCAGGAGGCCTTTCGGGCGCGGAACATTTCGGTGGACGAGCGGCAGATCTGCGCCGGCGGCACCCTGGGCATAGATTCCTGCGGCGGCGATTCCGGCGGTCCGCTGACCGTGGAGGCGAGCACGCCGAAGGGCGATCGGTTCGTGTACCTGGCCGGCGTCGTCTCCTATGGCCTGGATGAGTGCGGCAGCTCGGAGTTCGCCGGCGTGTATACGCGGATCAGCAGCTACATGGACTGGATCGAGGAGACCATTCGCGCGAATAGCCGCTGAGGCCGGATTCCATCTATTGGCCAACATTATTTCATTATAAATATGAGTATGTGTGTTTTTTTTTTAATAAATCAATTGCTTTGACATAAATACAATTTATTACAATATAATAATTATAAATTATATTAATTAAAAGATCACATTTTCCATATCCCTGTGATCTTCCTTAAATTAGGTGACGGAGTCCTTAGGGCGTTTCGATTTTTGTGGGTGCTACAGGTTTATCGTGCTGCTCCAGACTAGGGATGGCAGAAAATATCGATATTATCGATTGTATTAAATGTTATGCTAAGGCCGCTATATAAATCTATTCTGAAAAGTTGTGTCTTAGGTGCTCTAATTTTATATTCTATATATTTCGATATATTATATCGATATTATCGATAATTCAATAGAGCCCAAGAAAAGCCTAAGCCTAGTTGAAGCTATCAGTTTTGGAAAACAATATAAAGAACTAGAAAAAATAAAGTTTTAGGTATTTTAATTAATTAATTTAATAATATATTCGATATTTGTTCGATATTATGGAAAATATCAATATTTTAACAGGAAATGTGATATTTTTCGATAACTAAAAATTCGATATAATAAGAATTAACGATATTTTCTATATGATATTGAGCGCGTTCTTTTTATCGATACTTTATATCATATCGAATATATCCTCTCGTTAGACCAACGTCACTTATCATTGTCATACTGTGGCATAATCTATTATTCAGACAGATAGACACCCAAGATCCAATCAAATATAATATAAGCCATAATTTTTCAAGAAAGGGTTTTGAGTAGCCGCCGTCTTAGGGATTTCCCCCAGCCGAGGTTTTCCCTCGCTCTCTGCTTGCTTAAGGCGTCATATCGCCCTCTGACTGACGTCACTGATTTCCGGCGTGCAATTTACCAAACATGTTTCTCCCACATTCTATCGGCCAATCTTGATTTGTGCCAAGATTAAGGCCGTTCGCTTATGACACCGAAAAATTTGAAATTGATGGCCAACCCAATAAGCACCGGGAGCCCTGAGATCACCACTCTCTCCTCTCTCTCTGCCAATTGGCTTTCCATTTAACAATTAACATACAATGGGGAATGATGAGGAATATATTGTTGTGTGTATCGGTTTCCCCCTGCAGATACTTGTAATAAATAAATAAACAGTGTATCTTATTTAAACGGTGTATTTTTATTATCATTACTGAGCAAGTCGTACACATTTCTCCATATCATAGTTACTTTGGTTTCTCCATATCTTAGTTACTTGGTTTTTTTTTTTTAATCCCAAATAAATGTTAAACTATGAAGGAACTTCAATTGAACATATATTTAAGGGAATTAAAAGTATTTAAAACTTGTTTTTAATGTAGAATTTTATTTATAAATTATATTTTATTATATGAAAGCATTACTTGAAGTTAGTTCACATTGTATTTTGTTTTCAAGATGACATTACGGCTAAGTAAGGGTTTTGTTTAAATAAAACTCAATCATATCACCAGGAATATTATTTCCAAATGTTAAAAAGATCAATATTTCCTAGATTAAATAGAAATTAACTACCATTTCCCTAAATCATAGTAAGTACATTTTATTCTTAAGGAAAGTAGCTACCAATTCAGTTCAAACTGTTGCCAACTAACTCTCTCTAGAAAACCATGACCTGATCTGACTCCTATTGAGGCAATTCTGACGAAACTGCCTGGAATGGATCTAGAATTCAACTTAAACTCCCCCAAGATCCCTCTATTTTCTGTTTGCCCAAGCAAACATCGAAGGTCACCCGACGACAACAGGTTCAAGCCAAACACATTGAATGCAACTTTTATCTTTATCGACACATCGGTTTATTACTTATCATTATTAGCAGCTACAAATAAATAATGTAATAAATACTTCGAGCGTTACATTGTGACGCAACTAGGCCTAAAATAAATTAGCTTAGAACTTAAGAAAAAAAAAAATAAAGAATTCGTAGAGATTTGATTTTTCCGCTTAATTGCGTCCAAAGATCACGGCCCGGCGACAGCGATCCCGGTGATCCCGCATCTTGCCCGCCGGACAGGGCTTCGTTAGCTTCCGCGACACAAGGAGCTGGCTGGTTAGGGTGCGGCTCTTGGGGCTGTAGAAGATGAGGCGACGGGCTTCCGTGGTGCTGGGGCTTTGGGCCAGGATCAGGGCAATGATCACAAAGCTGAGGATGAGCAGGCGTTGCAGTTGCATTTTCTTGGATTTTTCTATTCGTTGGCGGCGTTGCCACGGACTTAAAGTTGACTTTTGTAGCTGTAGCTTAAGCTGATGAGGATTCCCTTTGATTTTCGTGTATTATTCCTGCCGTGACTCCTCACAGTTTTGCCGTAGGTTCGTTTGGCGCGACACTGTAGGGTTTTATAGGTCAATTCGCTGGGGACTCGCTTTTATTACTGAGCCCGCTCGCCGATATTGCGCCCGCCGATATTCAACGTCGATAGGTAAAGACGGCGACCGCCGGCCCGCTATCGATAAGATAAGCCTCCCCACCAAAAGGCATTCCGCTGGCACGCGATAAGATAGCCCCCATCTGTGGCCACAGCCCTCGGCATAAATACCCCTGTGTGTGCCCTGTGTGTGTATATCGTTTGTATAGCCGTGTGTAGCCGTATTGTATTGTCTACGGGCTGCCCCTGGATCGCCCCGATTTTTCACTGGCTGCTATTTTGGTGCCTTACTCCTACAAACAGCCCTCGTCGTCGGTCGCCGTATGACGAAAGCGCGGGGGAATTTGCGGGCTTACGAGTGCGCGTTCGAGTAGTAAAATTCCACTGTCATGATTCCCCTTTCTGGCGAACTCCAAGGAGGCGGCACTGCGTCATCGCCAGTTGGATGGATCACTGACCAGCGCTCCCCAAATCAGTGACGCCGCCGCATCCGGTCGTGGCGTCTATAAAGTTGATCTATGGCCCCCTCGTCGCGCAGCCCGAAAATATGCAATGCCATTCTTCGATTTGTCAAGTAGAATTGTAAAGGTTGTGGAAAGCATAAATCATGCAGGAATTTTACATCAAGAGTGTGGTTAAAAAATACCAATTGCTCATTACAAGAAAGGGCCTAAAACCCTTGTACTTAAGGCAGCAGAAAAATATGGTAAAATTATCAGAAGAACTCTTTCTTTCTACATACTTTTCTAATTTTAGTTAGGTAGTTTTATAAGTCATTTATTTAGCCTGTAAAATGTGTTTGTTTTTTCTGGAATATATGAGAAATTTTCCCCACTTAAATATTGACCTAGTCATGGGTTGACAGGCCACTTCAAGCCAGATAAAATATTAATTATGTACTTAATACAAGAGCTAAGTATGTACTTGTTGTCAACTAGATTATTCCAATATTTTTCCTGTCCACTTAAAAGATATATTTATATACTGTATTTTACAAATTGTTTGTCTTAAGTGATAAACTAAAGCTACATGTCGACGGCAGCCATATGTAGTAAAACTCCTTTAGAAGGGAGGAATATATTCCCACTTAAAGTATAATTAATAGGCAAATATTATTAATTATAAAAATGATATATTTGATATATTTAACTGACCTAGGCCAGCCATTTTAACTCTGCGTCAAGCAGCTAAAAATATCAATGGCTCATTAAGATTAAGTTGACATTTGTTGCCAAGCAATTAAAGGGAACTTTACTATCAGCATTTCCCGTAAACAAAGTTAGTAATTTATGTGTTTGTTTTGCTTACACTTTCTTTGAAAATCAAGGAAATTGAAATGTTGTAATTCTAGAAAAAAGATTTAAGCATGACAAATGCAGGAAAAATTATTAAATAATATATATATTTAATACAAATTTTAGGTAATTAAAGGTATTTTTAAATTATTGTGCTTCTAACTAGGATAATAGATAATATATAAAAAAAAATATATAATATGAGTTATGATTAAAAAAATGTTGCAATTATTTTTTTTTAATTATATTGAACATTTATATGTATGTGTCAACCATCCCATTGAAAAGTATTGCAAATTCAATATTCAAAATATAATTTAAACAATTACTAATTTTTTTCCATTTTTAAAACAAAATCTAAAATATAGCCATTTCCTAATTAAATATAAAAGGTGTGATTTAAATTTTATATACAAATTGTAAAAGTTATAATAATTTTGTAACCTTGATTATTAAAATACATACATAAAAATTAAAAATTATACAAAAACTAATCATTTGGATATAAAATTGTGTTCTTTTGCTGAAAAGTCTATCTAAAAGTAAGTTTTACATAATTTTCTTTAATAAATAAAATGTGGTCGGTGCCATTTTTATTTCAAGCTTAATTTTTATTTGTGATCTTTGCTTTTTAAAAAGAAAGTCTAAGTATGAGCTTATACTAAAGTATACCAGCTTATTTAAAAATGTGCACATTCATTATTATTTTAATAATATATGCAGAACTTTCTTTTATTTTGTTTAGGTTTTCTTAACCATCAAATATATGGATATTTTTGAATTATATTCACATTTATCAGTGAGAAAATTATTTCCAAAAAAAGAACACTTAATATTCCCTTCTGGCAACATCGCTGACCCATAATCCAGCCCGTGTGTTGGCCATCCCTGGAGCACCGCATTCTGGCTGGTTGTGAAATCGGAATTTCATTCAGTAATTAGCTCAGACTCCGCTGACATGTCGATAAGGCGTTTGATGAATTTGTTTCGAAGCCGAATCACCTGCCAGCCACCGCGATTACAATAAGAACGCTGGAAGAGGCCCCTCCCCCTAGCTGACGTAGTGGTGCAAAGTTTGACGGACGTCTGACCAGCGGCCCCTGCTATATAATAACAGTAATTCGGTAATACCGTTCACGAGCGGCGGCGGCCCTTGGATTGGGATCGCTTCGAAGGCGAGGTGTCTTGGCACATACGAGTGATCGATAGAGGCAGGCTCTGACGCATGCCACACTGGGTTTATTGGCACCCAATATCAAGGGGATTAGGGGGAGGCAGGGTTTGGGGATTATATTTTAGCGAAATTTCCACAGGAAAAAAGATGATTTGGTAATTAGAAATTATGTAAGAATTTGTGATGTTATGATCTAGATAATATAAAGAACAGGTATAGTTGATTTTTAACATTAATTCGATGATCAATAGAGCTGCTGACGTTCTGGGTTTTTTCTTTTATTAAATATAGAAGCTAACATTAATAGAAAATATTTTTGGTTTTTATTAGTAGTTTCGATATTACACCTAACATTTATACGAAGAGAAAAACTTGACCATACACAATATAATTTATAATAAATAATTAGCATTTTATTATCATCGTGTTAGTTATATTAATTTTGATTTATTTACTATTATTTATTGTAATGATGTCATTCTTATTATAAGATCTCAATAAAACACCTTTGTAGGTTTTAAATATTATGTTGTTTATTAATATTTTCTTTAAATTAAACTAAGCATATAATACATATATAATTTTACAGGATAAACCAACAATTATGTTTCTTCTAACCATTTCAATGTAAGACTTTAATCCTTCTTAAATCCCTACCAAGCCCAAAAGGCTGAATGGCTTTGATAGTAAAGAGAAAAAGTGATTTTCAGGTTTCTTAATAGGTAAACAGTGGCCAGAACCACCTTTTGGTGCGACTGAGAGCGATTAAGGCGCTGATAATGGGCGTTTGCGTCAAGTCGGCATTATAATTGTTAAATAAAATATTTCCGAATCCACTCGAGTAGCTCTGATATCGCCTATGAGCCATTATAGAAATCCCCCGAGTGCTGCATATTTAATTGATAAGATACTCCGGCTAACGCCTGAGGATAATTGGCTAAGGCCTCACCCTCACCAAGCGCAGCACGACCTTCGATGGAATGCGGGTGGTGTGGGCACAGAGTGCGTGGCGCTAGTTGCAACTTGAATTAAATTCCGAATTGCATTCCGCCTATTTGCTCTTGCGGTTTTTTTTTAGATTTTTTTTTTATTTTATTGTTTAGTTTATAGCGTGCGAGGCAGATAAATAGCATAAATAAATAGGGTTTGTTGTTTGTTGTTGTTGTTGTTGAGAGAGTTGGAGATTCGTTCGATGATGGTGGGAATTCACTGCGGTTCGCCTCAGCAGCGCACGCCATCTGCAAGACAGAGACAGAGGTAAATTAGAGCGGGACGCGACACTTTTCTTTTTTTTTTTTTTTGCTTTTCTTATTTCTTCTACTGTTTTCTTTGTAATCTGAGGTGACGCACTCTGGCGTATACGTAATGCGTATACGTGATATGGCCGAAACACCCACCTGCATTGTAGGCAATGATGCGTCGACAATTGCCGCGATGGTCGTGCATGTGGCACTTCGGACAGGGCTTCTCCATCCCGTGAGTGGCCAGAATCTGGCCACGATGGATGCCGTTCGGCTTCAGGAAGATCACGCGACGCGATTCGGTGGGCGCCGGGGCACAGAACACGATCACGGCCCACAGACAGAGCGAATAGAGTAAAAGTTGGTGCATCGACATCGACATCTTGCTTGCTTGCTCTTTGGGTGACACGAATGGGTTTTCTCTGGGAATTCACGACTTCGTCTCCCGGAGGGTGCGAAATATAGAAAAAAAAAAATATATATATATATAGCTAACCAGTGAGTGGCTTGCTCCAATGCCGGCAGTTAACTGATTTTATACGAGTTTGGGGTAGCACTTCTTAAGTGCTCTGCCCGCTTGTCTTTTCATTGAATTGATAAACCCCGACACAGGGTGTTCCAATTTGGCCATTTGAGAGAGTTGAAAATTACTTCTTTTGGGAAAAACTAAAGTAACAGCTGATTGCATGAGTGAGCAACTGATAAACTGAACAACTGAGTTAAGTGTTGAGTGAATAGTTGAGTTACAAACACAGCAAGATAGCAAGTAAGGGAAAAAATAAGTAACTGAGCAAGTGAAAGAGCAAAAGAAAAGATAATAGCTGAACAATTTAAGGAATAAACAAATGAACAACTAAACAGCTTAATGCATGAATGAAGAAAACTGAAAAAATGAACAAATGAGTTAAATGTTCAGTAAAAAGTTTATTAACCAACTTAGAATGTGTGCTAATTAGTAGACAATTAAGTAACTGAGCAAGTGAACTTGGAAAAATAAATTAACTCAGCACTTCAGACAAATGAGCAACTGAACCAAAGATTGTATGAGTGAGCAACTGAAAAATTAGCCACTCAGTTAAAAGTGAGCAACAGACAAAATAAAGAACAGCCTTAAAAGTAAGTAAGCAACTGATAAAATTAAAAGTTGCTTTCAAAGTTGATTAACCAAATAAGCAAGTGAAAAAATGACAGAGCAAATGAGTGAACAAGTGAGAGTCAAAGGAGAAAAACTAAGCAAATGAGGAAACAACTGAGAGAACAACTGAGCAAATAACAATATAATTCAGGAAACATTTTCGGTTCACCTCTTTTCTGTCCCCCCATGAGCAACCCGTCGCCATTGGTCACCCTGTTTCTTTTGGGGGGGACTGCTTCTCGGCCTCTCGGTTTCTCGGGGGGAAATCTTATCTTTGCCTCCATGCCATTTGCAATCTGTGTAATTGAGTGCTCCGCCTTTGCCGAGCACTGATTTCGTTGCCGAGCGCCGACAGCGCGCGTTGGGTATCTGAGCACGGGTCCCGATAATACCCGATATAATATCATCATCATCATCATCATCATCATCAGCGCAGACCCCTGCGCTGCATTTGCATAGGACGTGGCCCATCGCGCGATTCCGTGGGCAGCTTAACCCTCTTTAGTTTTTAAGGGGTGAAACGGGGATTTTTCGTTGCTCTTCTCGGAAGCTTTTACTACTTTGGCGGAACTCTTAAATCACTTATGGGAACTAGCAACTATAAGCGGTTGAGGTAATTTAAGATAATTGGGCTCAACAAAAAAATAGATAATGATTTTAAAAGTTGGCCAATGAGCTGCCTTAAGCTCCAAATATAAAATGAACTACTTAGAAGTACAGTAAAGTCAGGGTTGTTTTAGAGGTAAAGGAATTTAAAATTTTTATTAGATAACCAAATATATTTAAAAAAACACAACTTGAGATAATTTTTTAAATGTATAACAAAATGTTTCTGTTTTATTTTGCATAATTATTTTTATTATGATATTCAATATATATTATATTTATTATATATATATATTTATGCAATAATTCCTTTAATAAAAACACAAATTGATTATTATGCAGTATTGGGAATATCTAAAAATCCCATTATCTGAAGTAGTTGGCAAATAGATTAACCAACAAACTCTTGGGGCTGCCAAACGCCGGGCCCAGAGATAACCCCGTATTTTTAGAGCTGAGTAAGAACGTGGGTTAATTGGCTCGTGTTCCGCTATTTTCGGTGACTTAGCCACAATCGCCGCCTGATCGAAACAGATAGCAGCAGGCTTCCCGCTCCGAGCCATGAACTTTGACAATAAGATCCGCGGTGACTTTTTAGCTTCGTAACGATCGAGCGGAGGAGGCGGTGAGCCATTCGAAATTCCGTGTAAAAGGCTTCTCTTTTCGCCCCATCATCGGTGGGCGTTGTGTGGGCGATGATGATGACCACGCGACTCCCCCCCCATTGAGCATTAGCCATTAATGGGACGTCACAGATCTATTTGCCGTTTGGGTCTTATCGCAAAAAAAAAAAAATATAATACTCGTTGCGCTGAAATTTCCCGAAAATGTGACCGCAGAAGGGTCTTCTGGGATATCTGGGGCCCCATTTATAAATATCGAGCTGAGTCAGCGGGTCGATTCCGCGCTATCTCTTCTGGCGGCCTATATCTTGTATCTTGTCTCTGGTAGTATCTTGTATCTGGCGTCTGCGGTATCTGAAACACCAGTATTCGCGGTATTTCATCATAGCTTTTGGGGACTGGCGACACGTGATGTGACGTAGTTTCGATTTCATGACGAAGCGCAAGGGTTAATGTCCACCATGAAGGCGGTACCATCTGGGGTTTTCTAGGGTTTCTTTGGGGTTTTCGGGGAAAACATTGAGAGTCAGGGATGAGTTCAAAGTCTGGTTGAGGGGAATTTTTACTGCGCATTTTAGGAACAGCGGATGATTTGAAGGTTAAAGGGTTTGATTTAATATTTTAATATATCTGCAAAATACAAGCCAACCTTTGGATAAAATATTTGCCCTGCTCTGCCTTATCTCTGGGACTTACAAGATTTGTTTTCTATTTTCTTTTTTTTATTTCACTTTAATCACTCGGCCAACACAGACTTAACATAAACACATACTAAAAATAAACTAGGCTAATCGGAAGATTCCATTTTTAGACAACCTGCGCGGGTGAGATAAAATCATACTGTAAGTGCAAATAATTTTTGGGTAAATCGAGGAGACGGAGGTGAACCGCCCGCCCCCCCCCCAACACTACTCACCCGGCGGCAGCGACCGTGATGATCGCGGATGAAGCCGTGACGGCAGCGATTGCCCCTCGTGTCGAACAGCATGGACTTGCCGAGCAGATCCGTCTGGTTCTTGGCTGCCTTCACAGACTGCGTTTCGTTCAGGTGATTGAAGTAGATTACCTTGCCAGTGCCGGAGCACGGGGCCGAGCCGAGCAGCAGGACCAGGAGCAGCACCAGGCCGACGGGCCAAATCAGAAGCGACAGAAGCGATCGCATCTCGAGCCAAGGGTCCCAATCGCACTGAGCTCTTTTCCGCTCTGCGAATTCGCGTTGGCCCGACGATCCATCTTATCAGCCCTGATTAGGTTGTTTGTTTTAGGCACGACGAGTGGCTGTGTCTCGCCACCGCTGGACACTCCCGAATCTCCGCGGGTCTATCCGGATTTAATCCGGTCACTCGGCCAAAAAGCGTGGCATACTTTCAGGCGGCAGAACTTAATTGATTTCTAGAAGACTCTTGGGCTGACGCACAGATACCCTTTATATTGTGATGGAACTTTGGCCATTATGACATATTATTGTTTATAAAACCATTAATTTTGATTAAATTAATTGAACATGGCTTATACTTGTTTATTTTAAGACTGATTTGAGTTAATAGAAGTAAGAAACAATTTGTATATATTATTCAAGTCAAATAAATATAATTAAAAGTAGTAGTACCTGGTACCTTTCTTTCTTTTTTAAATCATAAATAAAATCTTATGAGGAAAAATCAAACGCACAACCCACTCTCCCTCAGAGCCCTTTTACACCATATTTTGCAGGTAAAAATACTCTCGTCTTGAGTGAAAAGGTTGACAGACCTTTTTGGCAAGTGTTTTTCAAAAAGTGCTTCCAAGTGCTTTGCATTTTAATTGGAAAAATGTCACAATGTCTGACAATGTAAAAGTTTATTTCTAAATGGTTTGATACAACAAGTATATGTGTTTTTTTTTTTGGCACAATAAACCCATTTGACTTAACGGCAGAATTCATAATTTTATCTTAATTAATGGTGAAATTATATCAAGAATTCCAATGACGGATTAAGAGGAGGCACTCAGCTGGTTTCAAGATTTGTTTTATTTTCACATGCTCTATCGTCTTACATCACAAGGAGGAACTGTATTTTTATGTCTGTTCTCACACCGATATCATTCCCTGAATCTTTCTATTATTCCAGGACCAATTCGTTTGCGCTTTTCTGTGTGCCTTTCTTCTGGTCTTGTAAAATCTCTTTTTTCTATCGAGCGGTAGCGCCCGGCGCTGCTCGATATACACAGTTATCGGGATCCACGGTGATGAGCTCTGAGATGAGGGAGAGAGAGAGATAGAAATCCTTGAGCGGTAAGTCAATATTAAGATCCTTAATGTTTTTAATTTTATTTATTTTAAAATTTTCAAGTTAACCATAAGGTTAGATATTAATAAAATAATAATAATAATAACTTGAACAAGGGACATCGACAAGAGAAGGCCGATATGCTATATCACACATCACATTAAATATTAAAATATCGAAATTATCAATAATATCGAACTAATATTCGCAAATGTTATTTAATTAATTTATCATTTTTGCGGAATATATTTTAATCATTTTAAGACCACATTTTGTATAAGATGTTTATATTTTTTCAACAATAAGAGCTTAAACTAAGCTTAAAATATCGACTCATATATCGAAATACTCATTAAATAAGATACATTAAAGATATATCAATATTTTCTGTCATTATTAATTTGATTTCTAAGATTTCAATTGGTAAATTTGTTATTTAACTTAAAGCATTAGGTTTTGAGATTTTTACTATAAAAATAATAACTAATATTAATTTATTTTTGTTTTTGTTTCGATTGTCCCTAGTTTAGGATGAGGGTTATTTTCTTAACCTGAGGTTAGCGCATACTCCATTGCTTTAGTTTTAGTTTCATCTAACCCGCTGACCCCCACTTACCCTGAGCTGCATCCTTGCCACAACTGTGCTGGCCCTGATTCCGTGGCCTGCCCCGCGATCTGCGTGGCTCCCGTTCCGCGTCCCGCTCCTCCTCCGAGGTGGACACCGTCTTCTCCTGCGCCCTCCTGCGCATCGTCGTGGCCTGCACGACTCCGGGCTGTGGTGTATCCCCTGGCTCCGGCTCCCGCTCCTGGAGAATGTTCTCACTGGACGAGTGCTTGGGCGGGCGGCGGCGTCGCTGCCGCAGGCGCTGAGAGCTGAAGCTCTCCTCGCGAATGACCAGTGTTCCGGCTTTGCTGGTGCGCAGGTAATAGCGCGGCGCCTTCACCACCTCCTCCTCCTGGGCAAACTCCGGCGAGGAGTGGCGTCCCTTGGACAGGCTGAATCGCTCCAGAATGGAGCTGTGCGAGCGGCGATAGCGCCTCTTCTCCCTTGGCCCCGAGCTGGACGAGTTCAGGGTGGAGGTCGAGGGTGGCGTGGGATAAACGGGCAGATCCTCCACTGCCTCCTGGAAGCGGACGCCGCGCAGTGAGCTGGAGCGCCGCGAGCTGGACGAGGGCTCCCAGTTGGGCAGCTCGTGGGTGCTGAAGTCGATGCAGCTGCCGTGCGTTTGCCGCCGTCGTCCACTTTCCCGGCTCGAGCTGGGCGTTGGTGTTATGGTGGGTGTGCGCGTGGGCGTGGGCGTGGCCTCGGCAATGTGCAGTCCATGGAAGTTCCTCTCCAAATTGGCCGTGGCCGAGCGCTTGCGACGTCGCGGCGACTCGCCCGATCTGTAGGTCTCCTCCCTGAGGCCATTGGCGTCCACCAGGAGGTTGCCCGCATGGTCGTAGAGCAGGATTCGGGGCAGGGCTATGTTGCTGCAGCTGCGGGAGGTGCTCAGCTCCCAGTTCCAGTGCGGTGGCTTTCGTAGCTTCAGGCTAAGCAGGTTGGCCAGCGGATCTTCCTCCTCCGCCTCTTGTTCCTGCTCCTCCGCCTCCTCCTCCTCTAGCAGAGACGCCTCATCGCCTTCAGCTGCCAGGGACATGGCCGCTCATTGGCTGGGGGGGGGTATCCTTCCTCGGCTGTATATATGTATGTATTTGGACTTTCTGGGACGACTCCGCTTCCTTCCTTCCACCTGTTGGCTGTCCGTTTCTCTTTCTGGTTCTGCCTTTATCCGACGGCTCTTCCCCTTCTCCGGCGGCTGATCTCCTGCTTCTTCTTTGCTCTGCTGCTTTGGCCTTTGGCCAATTTATTGTTTATCTCAACTATGTCTGTACAGGTGGCACTCGCTGGCATGTACTTTAATCAGTTGAATGCCTTAAATCATTTGGATTTTAATTTTTAAATACAAAGTTATATTTTTATGTAAATTATATAGTAAAATATTAAATGTGTTTTATTTAATTTAATTTAAGTAGTATTATTCCGTTTAGCCTTGCCCGTTTACTGTCATAATCTTTCATATATTATTAACTTTTTGTTTTTTAACTCTTTATACATATCAGTTTATATTTCTGAAATGTTTTATTCTTGTTATCACTTTTTTATATTATAAACTCAATTCCTTTGTTTTGCTTCCCCTGTAGCCAGTGCTCACTGTCTTTTCCTTTGGCTACTGCCCACGCTTTCAATTATTTTTGGCTTCTTCTTTTCAGCACTCTCTCAACGCTCGCTCCGCTTCTTTCTCTTTTATGTTTTCGCTATTTTTAGGCGATCCTCTCCCAGAAACTGTCCCGTTCCCGTTCCCGTTCGGATTTCCCAATTTCTCAATGCTCCGCTGTCTCTCCTTTACTCCTTCATTTCAATGGTGACACTGGTGGGGGTGGGGAACGCGACACACTGTGCCACTTTTTGGGGGACAGCGGGCGTGGTGGGGGGGGGGAGAATAACAAGCGATTTTTATGGGCTGGCAAACGGCAAACAAAAACAGAGAGCAGAGAGTGGGGAACAGAGAGCAGAGAGTAGGGAACAGAGAACAGAGAACAGAGAAATGAAGTGAAAACAGCTGCCGTCCCGCTCCAACTGGCGTCTGCCGTCTCTGTCGTTTCGGTGCCCCCGATCAGCTGCGCGATCTATGAGATCTCTAGATCTCTGGTGTTCCGCCCGCCAACGTGCCTCGTAGCCAACTGTTCGCCACGGCGGCATTTCGCCTTTGGGCCCCAAAAAGAGTCACCTCCCCCCCTGCGCTTTTGCAGTCAGAAATGCTAACCCCTCCCCTCCTTCCACCATGATAGCAGCCCCCACTGGGATTTCGCATATTTCACGCTCTCACACAACGAGCTCTTTTTTTTGACAGAGATCGTAGGGATAACGGAACTTGTATACTCTTGCGGATGATAAAATATGGTGACGTAGGGAGTTTTATTATCTAACAAAATGTATTTAATATTATTTAATGTTAAAAATATATCATATAAGATTTTTACATAATGAAACCTTTTTTAATATGCTAAAAAATATTTTAAAACATCTAAGGTTCAGGTTTTTTGTATAAAAATATAGCTCAGCGATCTAAGAAACTGTACAAAAAACCAATGCCACTGAAATGTGACTTCAGAGAGGTGAATTCTGGAGAATACAAAAACAAAATGTGGGGAAGAGCCGACACACATGAAGATCATTTGCTCGCACATTTGGTCTAGCTGCGCAGTCGCTCTCTCCATTTTATCTAGTGCCCAACGCTGTTTAAATATATAAACTTTAAATAATGTATTGATGTTATTTATATATATAAATTGGAAAGGTCGCCAAAACAAACTACTTTTAATCATGAAAAATATTAAATTGTCTTAAAATACGTCAAACAATATTTTTTGCAGATCTTTCATTAAAATACCCTCAGATTCTTCAAAAAACAAACCCCTCTCACATCTTAAAATTTTCACTAAGTGTCAGTTCTTAGGAGAGAGATCATAAATCTAATCCTTAAGTCACCTTAATGCCCGTACCAACCGCAAATCGAAGTGATAATGCCTGCACCCCCGAAAAAAGCGTATGCAAAATTTTCAGTGTTGTTTATCTATCTATCTACCCGAGTCGAGAAAAACACACGGTTTTCTGTTATGTTATTGGGAAATGACTGAAACATATGTGGCCGCCGTTGCTCGGCTAATTTGCACCGCCTTCGTGCCGCTCTCTTGGCCCCACATATACCGTTTTGCCATTGAAAAATGACAAACAAACAGAAAAGATGAGGAAAATGGGGATGAAAGGAGAAAGAAACGCCACAAAAAAAAAAACGGTGGTATGTATGGGGGGAAAATGACTTTTCACATATTTTTCATCAGCTGAGTGAGAGAGAGAGAGAGGGTCCTGACACTTGCCAGTGATTCAGCTAACGGGAATGTTCGATGAGAAAAAAACCCGATGAAATGCGATAGGGAAGATATCGATTACATATCGGAATGTATTACATTTTATCGTTTATTTGGGAAACAAGGTAGTTTAAGATTATATTTCACACTCTAAGGCTGCCTAATATTTTATTTTAGTTAGGGAAATATAATATATAATTTATTTATAATAAATAAATATTTATAAAATATTATCCCCTTGTTGCCTGCTACCAATATGCCCCACTGACGACATGGCAGCGTGCCTTGCCAAGACCTTCGGCCTACTCTCCCTTGAGGCGGCGCAAAAAAAGGGGCTTCCCCCCCCAGCCACATAGCCAAGCTCATGGCAATTATGTTTGCGGCTAATTTGTTGCGCGCCCGTGGATGAAATCTAATTTATGCGGACATTGATGCATCGTCACGAGGCGTGAGCCGCAATTAAGAGCCCAAGTCCGAAAGTATGCAACACACACACACACAACACAACACATGTGAGGGGCACGCGTCGGCATTCTCGGATCCATGCCACGAGAGAGAGAGAGACCGGGAGAGCCGGGACAAGGTCAGAAGGTTATCGCCTCCGATAAGCTTCTGCGACAATCAGGTTGCGCTGCAGAGCCGGAGAAGCTGGCTATTGGGGGACAGCCCAAAATAGTCGAGCTGCAGACAACGCCATGAGCAGATCCCTGATCCTGATCCTTCTGCTGGCCCTCTCCTGCGGCCTGGAGCTGCTGCAGGCCCGCTCCTTGACGGACAGGCCGCACAGGAGGTACATCCGCAAACGCATCTCGCCCACGAATCCCGATGTGGAGATTATCGAGGTCAAGGATGTGTATCTTGTAGAGCGGCCCAAGAAGGTGGTCACCACGATCGATGAGGACGAAATGGATTGGCGCATTCGCTGCGACTTCAACCCCAGTCTCGATGAGTGTGAGTGTTTTATTTTGATTTTATTTAGTTTAATTAACAATTTAATCAAGTGATTCACTCCAAGCACCAGTAATCCGTGTCATTTATAAGATTAAATTAAGAACAGCATCATCATTCACGTAAACACAACTTATTTACGACAAAGAATTACCTAACAATTCCCCCAAATTCCCACTTTTTAAAAGTTTATTATTTATTATAATCTATGTATATATTTTTTATTCAGGCAAAGAATTCATCAAGAGACCCGTAGCTCCTGCTCCAACCACGACGAGAGCCACAACTACAACCACCACAGTGAGACCCAGGACCACTAGCACCACTCCTGAGCCCATATTGGACGAGTGTGAATTTAATCCTACACTCGAGAAATGTACGTTTTCCACACAATCTTTTTTATAAGGGTTAGTATAATGATTTTTTCACTTTTCAGGCGCTCCTTCAACCACAACTACGACAACCACAAGTACCACAACCTCAACAACGGAATTACCAGACTACACAGAACCTGAATCGGAACCAGAAGACGATGCAGAAGCTGAAGAGGACACTGAACCTGAAACTGAAACCGAACCTGAGCCCATACCCGAACCTGAACCCGAACCCATACCTGAACCTGAACCCCTACCCATACCCGAACCTGAACCCCTACCCATACCCGAACCCGAACCAGAGGAGCCTGACTATGATGCCACACCAAATCCCGATGAGGAATTGGAGCTACAAGATGATAATGGAGATGATGATGATGATGATGGCGACGGCGATGACGATGATACCGAAGATCCTGATGATACCGATGATACTGATGATACTGATGGAGGAACCCGCTCGATTGGCTACAATGATCCGTCCGAGTGGAACTGACTTTTCCATAAACAAAAAAAAGAAAAACAATAGATAAGCCGGAAGCCTAGATATTCCATCGTGTCTTACTTAAATTAAGTTGCAATAGAAATGACAATAAAGGCGGCTTTTTTTGTATGTATTTAAGTGCCTTTTTAAGTGAGCATTGATCAAGCTCTGAAACCAAATACAGTTGTTTTTTATAGGAAATTTTATAATATTATATTTTTTGCCTTATATCAACATTCCCTTTAAACTTCATCATTCAACTATTTGCAGCCATTTTCAGACACTTTCTGCCTCGCCAATTGTTATGCAATCTCACTAGTAGCTCGTGCCATTGTGGGTCAATTCCAGATCAGTGTGTCCGAGTGTAAATACCAATTGAACGTACACTATATATGCTATATATACTATATGCTATACTATAGTCTATTTATATTCCATATTTGCCAGAGCTTCCGGCTTGGTGGAACAAAAAAAAAGTGCGTAATACGAGGCGAAATGTCAGAAGCAAACAAAGTCGAAGAGATAATAGGCGGCGTGAGGAAATGCGATGGGAATCAATAGCAGATTGAGGAACAGCCTTGACCTTTGGAGGTCAGTGTGACCAGCGTGCAGGAATCTCCTTAAAAGTATGATCGTAGCTTACTTGTTTGTTAACTTAAAGTTAGTTTATGGCCAAATTGAGGTTATAAAGGTCGAGAGAGACATCTGCATAACCAAAGAGCTGACTTTTGTAGGAACTCTGACCTCAGGTGTGACCAAAGTTTATGTGCAAAAATGCAGATACATTGATTTCTTTTTAAATAAACATTAATGGAAGACATATAGCTGCAAGGCTTCAATGCCAAAGGGATACGAAGGATTCCCTGTGTGACACCTGTGACCTATGGGTCTCAGTATGACCAGCCGCGACCAGCCTGCACGTAAAGATACTATATATCTCTTCCTGCGTATCTTTTCATCAACAGCTTTATGCTGGACTCCCTTTTGTTCAGATATAAGATAAATCAGCGCACAATTGGGCACGATCTGCGTTGATTGTTGTTGCTCGCAAATTGAATTACCGGCGACGGGTCGAGAAAATGCGAGGCAAGTGACAAGTGACACACAAAGGCGACGGCGATGCGAATAAAATGCCTGGAAATCGGGGCGCGCAGGTCAGTCTCAGCCGAGAAGTCGACGTTCAGTCTGGTTTTTTGAGGAACCACAGGAACCACAAGGCAACGAAGGAACCACAGGCACCGAGAAGGAACCACAGGAACAGAAGAAACCACAGACAGGAAGGAACTTTGGAAAACAAGGAAACCAGAAGCTAGAGGAAAATGAATAACCTGCAAGGATCGCTGCTCATCCTCCTGCTGGCCGGAGCTCTGCTCCACGCCCAGGCGGGACTCTTCGACTGCGAGGACAAGATACCCGGACTGAGCGATGTGGGCGACAAGATCTCCGAGATCTCGGGCAGTAGCACCAGTTCCGAGCACGAGGTGCGGGACTTCTTCAAGAACGTGGGCTGTCACATCAAGGAGGGTGCCAAGAAGCTGGGCGAGAAGGCCAAGGATTTGGGCGCCGAACTCAAGGAGGGCGCCCAGAAGCTGGGCGAGAAGGCCAAGGTGCTGGGCAGCGATCTGAAGGATCGCTTCGATGACTTCCGCGACAAGCTGGCCAAGGACTCGGCCGAGGAGATGAGCAAGGATCGCGGCTTTCTGGCCAATGTGGAGATCATCAATCCGGACATCCTGAAGGGCGAGCAGCAATGCGGACATGGACACATCCTGGACGCCTTGGGCAACTGCAGCAAGTTGAGGAAATGAGTTCTCGAAATTCCACCCTCCCCCACTCCCTCGTCTTGTAAATATTTAAGTTTTTTTTTTTCTCTCTCTTCCATGTGCTTTTTTTTGTGTAAATAAAAAAAAAATGAAAGTGTAATTAAATACTGTGCTTGATTGATTTTGGGAAGAGGCTGCGTAGCTGCAAGCTGTTTGAAGGGGGAAATGTGTCTTATGAGTTAGCTACACTTGTACCTGTTTTAGCTATCCGAGAAGTTCGCTTTTGTTTTGTTTTTGTTTTTTTGTATCTATCAATCTTTTTGTTTTTGTGTGAGTTTTGTTAGCTGCCTTAATAGGTGTTAGGCATTTACGATTATTTACTTTAAACTGTACAATTATTTTCATTGCTCATACAACTGTTCATCTGTACCTCCTTAGTTTTTCTCTAATGTCTTAATATTATCTTGGAATAACTTAGTGAAAAATTAGAATCTACTGTAAGAACTATACTTTTATCTTATACTAAGTCTAAATAGGGTTTTATTATATAATTTACAGCTCGATTTTCAGCTTTAGTGTAACGATAGCATTGAATTTCTTAGTCATTATTTATTTATTATTTAGTGACTAAGCCAAAGCGATTAGTCATTGAATTTTCTTACGAAAAAACTATCAAAAATCATCACTATTTAAGTGTTCACTCGTATATATTACTTAAAATAAATATATTAAGTAGAATGTACTACAAAATAATATGATATATTTCAATGGATGTATTTATTTGTTACATAATTCATTAAGATACTTTAGAGGCTCAGAAATGTCTATATTTACCTACCCCATAATTTATTGAGATACTTTAGAGGGTCAAGAGCTTCTGACAATATTTATAAATCCCTCTGTCAACTTATAAACAAGATTTTAAATTTAAGAGTATATATTTAGTTAAAGAAATGTTCTTTAGATTTTATATTCCAAAAAAATAAGCATATAATTTAATAAAGTTTAAGCTAACAAGACCAAAACAACCCGCTTTATCTTTATATTATTTCAGTGACTAATCCCCAAATACCAGTTGAAGACTCTAGTTCTAGATTCCTATAAAAGATACAATTTAATAGTCCAATTTAGGCAGACATGGCAAGTGATCAGCTTGATGGATTCGTCACCATTGCAATTACCTTAAGTGTACCCAAGTGCGTAGTTCTCTATGCTGGAGAATTCTTCTGCAATTCTTCGCTCTCTCTCTCTCTCTCCCTCTCTCTTTCTCTCTCTCAAAATGCATTTTAGTTGCCCGACGACTTTCTCGCCGGGGCAAAAACCCAGCCCCAAAGACACCGCGATATCCAAGAACTTGGTCAAGTGGCGGCGGCTGCAAACGGGTTTCAGTCGAGTTTGGTGCCTCAACGGCGACGGACTTGTATACTCGATACCGATACCCAGACCGATAGCCCGATACCCCTTCCGATACCCGAGTGATTTGGATATTCGAGCTTCAAGATGACTAATACCCTGGCGATCGTCGCCCTTGTGGCCAGCCTGTGGCTCTGCACCTTTGGCCAACTCCAGGCTGCCTCCATTGTCTGCGGCACGGAGGCCAAGGCAAGGGATGGCGACACGGAGTCGGAGGCGGCGGCGGTGACCACCACCCCGAGCCCCAGTGAGGTCAACAAGTTTGTGCACAGCCTGCAGTGTACGCTGGAGAAGGCCAAGCCTTGGATAGCCAACATTGAGAAGGAGGCCAAGATTCTGGAGGAGAAGGCACGCGATGTGACCAGGTCCCTGTTCCAGCGCTTCAATATGCTGGTCACTGTGCTCACGCTGCCAGCCAATGGCCACACCGAAAAGGATAAGATCAAGGAGCCGGAGGAGGAGGTCACATCCACCAGCACCACTACCAGCGTCCCGGAGGTGTCCTCCGTTGCCGAGAAGGAGTCGCCGGGTACGCCGAAGAACGAGATCAAGGAGGAGGTCACCACCTCCTCGCCGCCCGTCCGCATGGACTGGCTGGAGGATCACGACAACGAAGTAGTATAAACGTAGTTAATCCCCCCAAATGCCAACAAATATTTATAAAAAATATTAACTAATAAAGTTGCTAGTAAAGCATTTCCTATTTATTATAATCTTGCAGATACTTATCATTATTTTTCTACCTAATTTCAGATACCTAAAATATAATACAAACTACTATAATTATGTTTGGAGTTTGGTTAATATTAAAGTGCTATATGAAAGTGCCTAAAGATGTTCCATTTTGTATCTTTAACTATTGGAAACTACTTTCTATTTTGGCTATAAACAAATACTTGAAATGTGTAGCAAAAGGTATTAATCCTCATCTTATTAGGCATAACTTGAACTCCAAAACTCGTTTTCGAACCAATTGGGTTATATCTGTTGTAGTTCTTAAAACTTTTCTTCGTCGATGAGTCATCCCTCGTCTCGGAGATTCTTCCCTGACTTTCTCCTCTCTGGGCTTTTCTTGCGGTCATGCCGGGGCTTTGGTTCTGGCCAAAAATAAACGAAACGCCAACTGCGGATGGCCCTGCAACCCCAGCGCCCTGGGGGATCCGGTTTTTGGGTGCAGATCTGCGGTCAAGTGAATCACCGCTCAGCGGAGGAGCCGCCTCTGCAGCCTCACTTGCCAATTGCCAGTCGTCGAAGATGCAGCTCCTGCGCACCTGCGGACTCCTCGTGTTCGTCGTGTTACTCTCCCTGATCTCGATGCCAACGCTCCGGGGCATAGTCTGGACGGGATTGGGCTGCTCTACGCGGGATCATCGGGGCTGTTGCTTCAACTGGCTGCATCCGGGGAGGCTGAGACCGCCCTGTGCCCCACAATTGAAGAAGAAACTGGAATGAGGTGGAGAAGAAGACTACGCTTTTTTTTTAATTTAAAGATATTAAGCAAGTGCTAGAAATTAATTTAAATAAAAGTCAAGTCAAGTTGATTACTCATAAATTTATTTTTCCAATGCTCGAAATTACAGTACAAACAATGTGGAAATGTAAACCTATTATTAACTTAAAATTAACTCTAAAGAGCACACAAAATTGGTCAGAAAAATGTACAGGTGCAAATAATATTTGATTGAGTGGCGAAATGGAGCAAAATAATAGCACCTTCGTGACATTCACGTATAGTACTTGATTGTAAAGCAATTTTAAGAATTGAATAATAAATAAAAATAATATAAAGACCATAAAATATGTCTAGAACATGTATATACATTAATTATTTTAGTTGTATATTCACAAAAAATGTTTTAAAAAGGTTTTATTAAGTTTAATATTTAATACAGATGTAATTTCTTAAACAGTATCAACAGCCGAGTCGATCTAGCCATGTCCGACTGTCCGTCTGTCCGTCCGTCTGTCCGTCCGTCTGTTCGTCCGTCTGTCCGTCCATCTGTCCCCCTTCAGTCTTTAAGTCAGTCTTTTTGTCAGTCTGTCCCACTCTCAGTCTGTACTGTATATCTGTCCGTCCGTTTGTCCGTCCGTTCATCTGCATGCCCGTTCGTCTGTCCGTTTGTCCGTTTGTCCGTCTGTCCGTGTGACCTTCTGTTCGCTTGTTTATCCGTTTCTATGCCAAAAAGTCTCTTTGTTAAAGAGCTATATGATTGAAACTATATAGATAGTTTTTTTTTAATTGCAGGAAGTATAGAAATCGGAACAAGCAAGTAAGATCTTTTCTAGCTTGATTCTTATTTCAATTGTAAATTTCAAGCTTAAAAAAAAAATTGATCTTCCCCAAAATAACTTCCTTTCTTTGTTAAACGTTGACATTAAATAAAAAAAAATATTTAAAAAGTACTTTTATGTTTTCTAATACGTAATTTAATATTACTCAAAGGAAAAGTAACTATTGTGTGTATTATTAACAGTTTCTGACTGTACTTTACCTTAATACTAAAATTATGTTAGATTTTTTAATAATAATAATTGAATAAGCGACCTATTTTATCTAATTAAGCATTAGCCAACTCTAAGTCTTAGTTCGGTTTAATTTCATTGACTTGACTTTATGCCAGATCAATTTGTTTTTAATATTGAAGTGATTTTGTGAGGTTTGTTTAGGTCTCAGAGAGAGTATATTCAAGGTTTGTGCAGTGTATTAGAGTTTGTTTTGCATTGATTTAATTGATTACACTGGCCAAAATCGAATTGATTCTCGAAATAAAGCAGGTATTCCTGAAAATAATTTTTAAATTAATTTTCAAGACAAAACTAAACCCAATATTTGTGCCAAAGTGTATGGAATGTATGCAGGAATTGATTCTTTCCTGATGTTGCTCTAGGACACATATTTTGACTTCTTTTTTTTTTTGAGTGTTCTCCTGAAAAGTGCCCTGTAATTCCCCTGAAAATACTCCGCAGTGCATTAGAGCTTCCATTACACCGAAGCTAGAGCAGTTCGCATTGAGTTAGGCCGCTCCGCTCAAACAAAGCCCCGAACACGAACGCAACTTGATTGGGATTTATTACCAGAGTGTCTCGGAAGCGGAACCTGTTCCCGAGCGGTGGCCAGCGATCGGAGACACAATCGGGCACCGGGGAGCGGAGATTTCGGATCGGAGAATGCTATCTGGAGAGCCGAGTTGCGATCCAGCGATTCAGTCGTTGATTCAAGCTGAAAGCGTCGAGATGAAATCGTCAGTGGTGTGCTCTTTGATCGGCCTGATGCTCCTGGTGGCCGTTGCCGAGGTGCGCGGCGAGTGCGACGAGGCACAGGCTCCGGATGAGAGCGACTTCAAGCATTTCTTCAAGAATCTCGGCTGCAAGGTCAACCAGGGAGCCAAGGATGTGGCCGAGGCGGCCAAGCCCTATACCGACAAGATCGGCGAGGGTGCCAAGGAGTTTGGCAGCTCGGTGGCCCAGAAGTACGATGAGCTGAAGCATAAGCTCACGGATGAGGGCTCCACCACGCCCAAGGCGCCGATTGCCTATGATGCCCCCACCGAGAAGGTGCCGCTGGCCCCCATTGGTGGCTCGCCTCCGCCCGCACTCTAAGTTCCAGGATCGCCGCCCTGTTGCATAATATCTCTTTCTTTGTTTTGTTTTTTTTTTTCTTGTGATCTATTCTAAATAAATGCCTAATCAAGTGATGTTGGACTCGTGAGCTGTGTTTTTTTGCGACTTAATTAAGAGGCGCGCTGATAAGTCGGGATTAGCCGGGGATCTCAGATTGCTAATTAATCAAGGCAGTAGGCATGACGCAGAAAAAGTCAGAGCCCAGGTCAAGGTTTGAATATTTGGAGAGATAGGAGGCGAACAGCTTCAAGGCTTAGATTAAAGGGAATTTAAATTAAATAAAAACGAAGGAAATATTCATGTAAAAACGGTTGAAATATTGCTGGAATATGGTGAGAAGGTGGGAAGTATAAAGTAATATGTAAATTTGTATCCAGGAAACCTTTAAAATATTATTATTAAAAGGTTACTGCACATATTTGATATTAAAAATTAAATAAAATAGCCAAAAATGTGACTAGTTGCTATTCAAACTAAGTAATACATATTAACAGCATAGAAATAAGTTTTAAATTAAATTCTCAGCCACAAATAGAACCACTAATCAAATGCCTAAGGAAAATAATTAAGCTGAAATGAAACTAAACTTAAGGTTCAATGTTCTCAAAACGAACAAACACAAACGAGACCAAGGAGAATTATTGGAAAAAAATGGGAACAAAGGCGGTGACTTTGGGGCAATAAAGAACTCGAAATGACAGCAAACCGCAAGTGATTTACATTTGAATCGTAATTATTCAAAGTGATTCCGCATATATAAATGACTTGTGGCACTTCAGAAGCCGAAGGGGCAGGGGGGAGTCGTGTGCAGAAATTGTGAGATCACGGGAACCTACATACATAGGCTATATTCCCTTGGAAATCGCTGTCACAGCCAACCCTCAATCACTCAGCATTGGAAATTATATGGCCGAGATGCTGCTGCTGCTGCTGCTGATCAGTCACCATGACGAACCAAAATCTATAATTTAAAAGTGATTTTTCACAGATTGTTACCGCAGGTAGGGAGAACGTTGTCTAATTCTATGTATTTTTATAAAAAGTGCACTAGATTTGACTGAAAACTATCTCTTTCACATATGAATATGGTAGTGACATAACAAAAGATAATAAGTACTTTTTCTATTTAATTATATATGATTAAAATCATATTTGATCGTAAAATCAAACTTTACAGATTACTTTAGCTTTAGATTTAAAATAAATACTATTTAGCAATCACACAAATATTTTAGGGTGATTATTATTAACTAATAAGGGAGCATATACATAATAATATCCAGGCAATTTATAAAGAAATATCATAAAATAAATACACAAAGATTCTCGTGGCTTTTTATAATAGGGAGAATTTGTTTATTGTTCTCTTCTTGGTTTATATTTGTAAACAAAGCAGCATTTACTTAGGCCCTACACCCTCGGTAGGTTATCTGTGCTTTTTTCAGGGTACTCTTAGTTAGGTATGGTTGCAAATATCGATATATCGATGGTGTATTGATATTTGTTGCAAAGGTCCATAAATATATCAATGTTTTAACATTCTTATTGGACATATATTTGTTTCTACGCCAGTTTTTAGTAAAAATAAATTGTTTTAGTAACCATAAATAAATAAACAAATGTCCGATAAATAGATATTCGATATCGAATCAATTTTATCGAAAAAGGGACAAATGAATTACATATGTAGCATTGTTCGGATTTTCCATAATATCGATAACTGCGATATTTTCTGATATTTTAAATTTCGATAACTCAAAATGTATGATATTTTCGATATCATATAAAGTTATTTACTTTTATTAAGTTTATAACTATGCCTGCAGTTCATAGTTAACTATACAAAATTAACAAATGTGCGTTAAATTGTAAAAAAAAACATAGAAAAAAGAGACAAATAAATGTTATAACTATTTTCGATAATATCCATATATTATATTCGATATTTTTCGATATATAAATTTCGATAACTCAAAGTTAGCACTCTTTTCGAAGCGATATTGAGCGCTTTATTATTCTCTTTATATAATATCGAACTTTTCCCTCGATATACACCCCCACTCTCTGAGGTTGGTGGCCTTGCCCATTATTTTTGTTTACCTGCCATTTGTCATTCGGCGCTTGTTTACATTTCGGTCAGTTTCAGTTTCTATTTGATCGACTTGCCTTCGTTTAGCTAATTTATTTAATTTATTTATTCACTTATAAGTGCGGATGTCCCCGCAGTCGGATTTCAGTTTTTTTGTTTAATGAATGCCAAGACATTCTCAGAATGTCAAGTAGTAGCTGCATTTCCCGATTGATTCGATTCGATTGATCGAATTAAGGCCTGTTATCGCCACTAATTGGGTTGATCGGTTGAACCTATGGTCGGGAGCTTACATAAGCCCGGACAGATTAGAGCGGGAATTGCTCATCGGAAAAGGTTGATTTCCGCATTGCTTGCCTCGTTTTTTTTTTTGTTTTTGTCAGAGTTGAAATGGAAACTGAAACTGGAACGCCTCGTCGAGTTGTTAAACTAATTGTTCTATTGTGCAAATTACTCATAATTGCATATGCGTCGCAGGCCCCGAAAAAGTGAGACAATTAAAGCAATCAGCATACACATCAAGCCGGCGACGGGACTCACATGTCACAATCACACAAAACCGAGCGGGCAGCAAAAATAATAAACACTTCATATAAATCAGATTATCAACGAGGGAGAACTTTGAATGAAACTGGAGCTGGAAGCGTTCGGGATTTTTCCTGCCAAAGGGAAGGCTAGTTTTTCTTTATTTTTTTCAAATGGAAAATAGGTAAACAAATATTGCTATAGCAATTATTATTATTGCAATGCAGCTCGCATAGTTTGTGAAGGGCAATTTACACAAATCGTTTTTTATCTGACGAATAATAAATTATTTAACTGCATTTTTAAATTAGAAATGTTATTTTTAAGGCCTGCAGTTTAGGGGAATTTTTAAGTTCCTTTTTTTCAGAGCTAACAACTTGCTTTATTAAATAATTAAAAAGTTTCTTCTGCACTCATAAAGGTAGTGCAATCTCTTGAAAGCAATTGAAAATATAAAGCTTAATATGCAATCCCCAATTGGCTTCAAGATAATCAAATTGTGGAATAAATATTAAAGTGCAGAGGAATCTGTTTATCTGAGAGAGATATTTCCCCCATCGCCATTCCCAGCTCTCCCATGAAAATGTTCCCTCTCCCCCCAGGCAGCTGCACTTTCGATAAGTTTCCGGCTGGCAAACACTCGCCTGGTATATATTTTTTGGCTTTTCCCTTGTTTTCCCCCGGCAGAACTTTGCAGACGGTCCAGGGCCGGGCAGGTTGCTCATACGCACAGTTGCACCACAAGGCTGTTTAGGGAGGGATGGGGGTCTTTCCGGGCGGTTTTCACTTGGTTTTCAGTGCAGAGAGAGAGGGGGCCGAGATCCGACAGTCATTACCGCCAAAGTTTTGTCGGCCAACGTACTTTCGAGACAGCCATCTCATGGGCATCGAATTATGACACTTTTAGTGGTTTCTGCTAACTATGCGGGACCAAAGGAGAGAAAACAGGCATCCAGGCAGGCATCTGGGCAAGGAGGAGATCCCGACGAGGGCAGACAGAGACCCAAAACTGTCTTTGTATTTTAGCAAGTTTTGCCTTTTGGATTTGTTTGCAACTTTACTTCGATTTCAGGCAACACAAAACTTCCAGGCCACTACATATATGGCCGAAATAGAGCCTTTCTGGTTTGCAGTTTCTCAGCGAAATCATCTGAGAATCCTAGCAGGGACTTAATAAATCTTTTTATTAAATAAAAAAGGGAAACAAGTTAAGGAAATATATTTTTATTGAGTCAGTTACTTATCAGTGAATTTAATTAAATTTATTATTTAATTTTAAGACTTAAAATAAATCTCCTAGAAATCCCCAAACTGCAATTTGTTTATAGTTTTGCCACAGCCTCTGCCCTGTTCTTGTTTTTCGCATTTTTGTTTTCTGCTGCCGCTTCTTTCGTGTCCTCCTTTTTTTTTTACTTTTTTTTACTTAAAAGTTTATCAATAAAATTATGACAGAAAACTTTTTAATTTGACGCACAATAGTCGTAGACACGAATCCGCATGCGTTCGGGGACACACTTCCTTGCCCGCATCCGCATCCGCATCCGCATTCGTATTTTATTTCGATTCAGTTGCAGGGAGTAGGAGACAAACAAACAAATAAATAGGACAAAAAAATAGGGGGATATATAAAGTCATCAGCCTATCACAGAGATAACATTCAGGCACAGGAACGGGTAGGGGCGTGGCTCTCAGCCCTTGAGGCTCTTCAGCTTGTTCTTCTTCTCCACCGCCAGGCTGTTGGCAAACTGCTTGTCCGCCTCGGCCTTGTACTCCGCCAGATTGTAGTTTGTGGCCTGAAAGCACAAAAATATATTAGAAAAGTACAGGATGTCCTAATGCACAGAGAGAAATCAGTGGCAGCTGCATTTCAAATTGGTTTACGTTAAGTGCCGTGTTGAACTCCTTCATGGCCAGCTTCTGGAGTCCCCGGAAATTCCTGCCCAGAATGCGACCCAGCTCGTAGCGGGAGATCGTAAAGGCCTCCGTTGTGGTGGGTTCCTCGCTGTTGCTGCCGGTCTCCTCGCCGCTCAGGGACTGTGGTAAGAATTGATTGTAAGTTGCTACTTCAATATATACTATATATATTCTATATATACTCACTGTTTTCTCGGTGGTCACCCTGGGACGACTCGTGGGCTTCTCGGGACCCGGATCACTGAACTGTTCGTTTACCACATTGTAGATGTCATTAAAGGTGTTTCGTGTGTCCGTGTATTGCTAATGGGATTTAATTAAAGAATGGGTTATTAAAATTAAAGTATCTAGAGTACATCAGCTGCCACTACTCACATCCACAATTAGGTTCTTGGTGATGACCATCTTCTGAAAGAAATCCCAGATGATACCACGCTTGTGCCGCACATGGGGCGAGTCCTTTTGTATATAATTCCGATCCTCTCCTTGAACCAAGACCAGGCTCATCATCAGCAGGATACTGGCAATCAGCAGGAGTGAAACTAGCCTCATTTCACCACCAAATCGCATGATGCTATCTATATACAAAAGAATACAAACAATCATATATATTTCATTACTATAGTGGGCTCTTTAAGTGATTAATCCCTTGCAAATTGCATCGATCAATGGCAGATTCTGTCATCGGACCAAAGCGAAATAACGACAGCAATAGAAGTGACACGCCCCCCAACAGAGGGGCGTTGCATAAATCATGTTCGGTGACAGCTTAAAAAAAAGAAAAAAAGGGAAAATAGTGAAATTGAAATGGAAATTGGACCGGGAAAGCGAGTCCCAATGCGAATGGTTGAAAGGCGAAAACAGAAAAAGGCGTTGAGTGGAATGAAGGGAAAATAAGTAGGGGGAAAAATAGCAAAAACTACATAAATATTACAAGCTTTATGCTTTTATTAAGACAAGTTATCTAATCAGAAAGCGTTGCCTGCAAAAGGGAGTATAAATTACATATGCATAACATGTTTTATTTTATAAATAAGCCAATTAATAAATGCATTTACATCCAAGTTATATCAACAAACTCTTTAATAAATCACTTGTCAGGCACTGTACTTGAATTTCCCAAACTATATACAATGATCACCCTTTTCTTTTGATTTCTGAGACAAAATTTCCCACTCAATTGTGAATGCTGTGCAAATTGAAAGCCATGGTAATTGTCCCCGCTGACTCGAGTGGCGATGGAAAAGTGTTTTTCACTTAGCATAATTGCATTAGGTCGGAGAACACGCCTGAAAGTATGCAGCTGAAATGGCGGGACAATCAAATTTGCAATATTTAGTCAACTTTTGTGCTGAGCCCCGCCTAGCAAAATTGTGTAAAATTCCCATTTCACTCCCCCTCCCTCATTTTGTTGTTTTCTGTTTATTTTTAATGCGCGTAATTAGGAAAATTGCACAAGTAGCTTAATAAATTTTTACATTTTAATTGCATTTTTGCCCGGCAAAACTGCAAAATATTCAAATGGCATTTAATGTGGCTCTGTATCCGTGTTATTGACACAATTCGGCCTGCTGTGTGTGTGTGTGTGTGTGTGTGCTTGTGTTATTTAAGCCCCTCTGGGGCTAAAAGAGTTAATAGAAAACAGCAATTGGCCGCTGGGCAAAGGCCAAAAACTGTCCGCTTAATTGTTTGCCCATAATTTTCAATGCAATGTGAAAATAATTTAAATTATTTCAATGCCAATATATACCAATGCAGTGTCTAAAAACGAACGAAAGAAGAAAAAAAAACGCACCACAATGATTATATTATATTTGCAACATTTTGCGTGGATTTTGTGCCCGATTATGTCGCAATTGCAAATGCAATGACCTTTTTAATGGAGTGCCAGAGCAGTGGGTTGAGAGGGGAGGAGGGGAGGAGGGGAAGGCTGCAGCCTTGATGAAATTATGGTCTGAATAAATTGCACAAAATATGTAAAAATATTATTGAAATTATTTTCATGCCATTATGCGCTTGTTTTTCATCTTTTTTTGTTGTGGAGAAGGTATGTGCATATCACTTTATTTTTTCCCGATTACCATAAATTATTTAGTCTCTTTACGCAAATGATTTATGCATTTTTCTCAGTGCTCTGCTGACGGACAATAATGAGCAGATGAATTCGATTGGATCGCTGACCATTTGCCACTTCACTGTCCGCATCGCGCCGGAATATCTGATTGATGAGAAGTGCACAGGGAAAAAAAAAGGAGATACCCTGTAAAAGTATTTAAGTAATCATTTAACTAGAAAACCCTTTTATGAGGTCTATATTTTGCCTAAGATTATATTTAGTTATTATATTATAAACTGTAGTTTATGTACAATAATTAAGAATAAATAAATAAATAAATGTCCATATTCAAACTGTCAGGGTTTCATAAGTAATATTATTTCTGTAACCAGAGAAATTCTCAAATTGTATAAGAAAGAAATGTTTATATTTTCCTATCATTTGTAAACAATTCCAGTTTTAAAAACCAATTATTTAAAATTTTTTATACATCTCAAAATAATGTTTATTTATTTTTATTTTGTGATTTTGTTTCCTCTTTTAGAGGGTACATCCTGCTTCGAATATTCACTATTTTCCCAATATACATATTAGCTCTGCTACCTTGGCAACCAATTTTCGACTCTCCCTCTATCGCTATCTCCCTTCCTCGCACATATGTTGCATGCATGACCCGGTATTGCTGAGCGGGAAAGTCAATTGCCTTCGGTAGACAATCGTTTGATGCTTTAATGCTACTCAAGTGCTCAAACTCTTTTGCCAGGCGAATGGTGATGCAACAACAACAACAAAATGCAAAAAAAAAAAAACAAAAACAAAAACAACAAAAAAAAAACAACCCAAAGCAGAACGAAAAAAGTACTTGAAGTGAAAACTTTTGCTTTTTCGAGAGCATTCTATGTTTGCCTCCACTCTCTCTCTCTCTCTTTCACTCAGCAAAAGCAGTGCCAGAAAATGCATGGCACACACACACACACACTCGAACATATGCATATCCTTATTCCCATAGATTGCCTGTTGTAGCGTACGGCAATCAGCAGAAAAAGCAGAAGGAGCTCTGCTGCCGAAAAATAGAGGGGAAAAATAGGAGAGAAAAACAAGTAAGAAAAGCTAACTTCGGGCGGAACCGAAGTTTATATACCCTTGCAGATAATTTG
>JAEIIU010057274.1:0-20551 GCA_018874675.1 Drosophila baimaii | reverse complement strand
CACTTGTTTAGTCTGTTGTGGTCAGTTCTGTTGTTTTGTTAAGAGTTCTCGAACGTATTTTCGGAATTTTGTATTTTATTTATATATGTTTCCATTTATTAGTGTCGAAGTACATGTTATGTGTTTTTTAAGAGATCGCTAAGAAACTATTATATCTGTGATGTATAGTGCTGACAATTGTTCTTATCATTCCATATAAAAATTGTGCCGTTTTAATTTTTTAATATTTTTTTAAGTCTTAAAGATAATTCTTTAACTAAACAAAGAGATTATTCTAAAGAAGGTACAGTAATGATATGATATAAACAGTGTTTATTAAACACCTTGATACTACCTGCTAAAATTCGAACCTACCTTAATTTTATTGCGTTACTTCCCCTTCCTTTGTTTAGTTTTTTGTTTTTTCCTGTTTTTTTTTTGCCAACGACCTTGCCTGCGGATAAGCAGCGGCACCTCGCTATAATTTTCCGGCAGGCACTTGGCGAAAATTCCACCCACCCGCACACACACCTACACGTACAAAACACAACTTATTCGCAAAGAACCAACAAGTGTGTGTGGAGTGCGTGCCGAAGGAGAGATGGCGCTAAGAGTGATGGGGAGAGAGAGCGTGCAAAATAGCGGCGCAGCACGTGCCGAAAGTGCTTGCAAACTGCGCAAGCTCAGTGAGTGCCTGAGTCGCAAGCTGTGCGACTGACAATTGGCAAATAAACATTGCATACTTTCGGGCAACGAGCACAAAGAGTGCAGCGCCTCGCTTGTGTGTAGCTGTTGCTGCTGCACTCGCAGAAAAAACGTCGCAGCTACTGCTCGTAACTAACGATGATATCACAGTCATGATATCACACCAAACATATCGATAAATCGCCTGTATTACACAAATTAGAATTTTTATCGCTGCTCCTCTTCCTGATTTTCGGGGCGAGGCTGGTCAACGCGTATCATCGGGGTCCGCCTTACATATGTATTACGTAATCATCAATGGTCAGTCAAATCATTGATCCAGTGGAAAAAAATTAAGTTTTGTACTGTAGCAATTGATTATTTAGGGGGAGATGACATTGGTGAAGTGATTCATTAATATTTAACACAGCATTTGTTTATTTTTAATTAATAAGAGCACTTGTTTCAAATCTGTAGGTACTTAATTACAAATACAAAATAAACAAAAAAAGGTAAACAAATAAATATATTATGAGGCTGCTATAGAAATCACTAGGATTTTTAAATCCTTGAAAAGGATGCCAAAACTATTCTTTAAACAGGTTTAATCGTTACAAGCATGGAATTCGATACTTTTTCAAGAGATTTTCAATGATTAATGACTTCACTAGCACCCCTATATAATTTCCTTTTGCTGTATATATGCTTTACTTTTAAAAGATCAACGTTTTTAGAAATAATAGTTTATTTTAAAACAAAATAGTAAGCTTAGTAAAACTAACTGCCTTTATCATAGAATTAATTTTAATATATTTGAAAATATTGTCGTTTATTAAACGTTCTACTTAGATACAACATATTTGTGGATTTAATCATAAACTAGACCCCACAAAATACCTAAAAATAAAATATTAAGGGAACATCATCCGGATGGCGTGATATAAATTGTTCGTATAAAAATGATGGTAATTGTTGAGATTTTAGCATATCTTAAATCTAATTTTTCTCTGTGCGCTGCTTGTTGTTGTTATTGTTGCTGCTGCTGCCGCTTCTCCGACGATGAGAGTGTAAAAAATCTCACATCGGCTTTGGCCCACGGGTCGTGGCGTCGTCGTCATTCGTCTCGTGGTCGTCGGAGGCGCAGGGAACGCTGCTCGCTGCTCGCTGGCAGGCACTCGTACTCCGTGCTCGTATTATCCGTTCCGCTAGCAAGGACTAAGGACTACGGCCGGAGTCGCGCATCGCTGATTTCTAGCTAAGAAGGCGCTGCTGAAAATCACACAACAAATATTTGTGTATTTGCTGCAATCAATATGGTGCGACGATGAGTCCTCCCAGTTCCAGTTCCAACTCAAGACCCAGACCAAGTGAGTGTGTGGCCTAAATATTGGATGAATCCTGGGCGCACGCAGGGTGTTGACAAATTTCCAAGTGCGTCCGGAAAAACATTTTCAAGCGTTCGCGTGTGTGTTGTGTTTGTGTATCTGTGAGCCCGTATCTGTATCTGTATCTGTGTATCCGTATCCGTATCCGCAAAACGATTGCAATTTTACGCTGACGCTGCAGCAGAAGCATTTCGCCTCAATGGAACTTGACACACTCACCCGCCACCGCCCCCAAAAAACACCCCTCTTGGGATATACACACACAAACACAAACACACACTCTTGTGGGGCATGAATTTGCCACCGCAAAAATACATGTCCTCGAAACACTCGCACACTCGCCCGCACACACATCCTTGCACTGAAGTGGCCTGCATCATCGTCGTCGTCGTCGTCGCCGCCGCATTCGCCCTTCACCCCTTTCCACTTGCATTTGGCCCAACTTTGTCATTATTATATTCCTTATATTGCTTCATATATTGCCTCTGTGAATAGCCATCCCAAGTGCATTTGCCATTAGCATTCAATGCATTATCTTGATGCACGGCTGCTATTGACCAAAAGACACGCCAAAGTGCTGTCGGACCTCTATAGTTGCGTCCATTGAATCGGAGTTTAAGCTTTTGAGTGCCAACTGGAAATTCAATTAGATAAGCACTGTTAATTACACAGCAACGGTCGGTGTGTCATAAAAGTGGAGGGTGTAATCGAAATTTGATATTTCTTCTCCGTAAAATATGGGCATAGAAATCATCATAAGTAAGCGGCGTGAAATGCAAATAAATGGTGTAGTAGACGTAGAAAGTCTACTTGTGGAATTTGTACAAAATTCAACCAAATCAACTTTTATAACATTCTTTTTTATGCCTTTTACAACAGCTATTTGTAGTATTTTATCACTGGAATGTTTTTTCGTTTCATTTTTGACAGTTCTTTTATATTTTTAAGCCGATAATGTAATCATTGAAATACCTGAATAAATTAGATTCTTAAATGATTACTTTATGCATCCATCTCTTGAGTAATTATATTTAATCTGCCTATTTTAAAAGCAATCTTAGTGGTTTCGTTTTTTATAACCTTAGTAACATAAATATTTAGTTCGAAAAAAACAAACTAAAACCATTTATCACTGCCTTTCCTGTCTAAAGAATATATTTATATTTTTTATGGTATGTTATCTAGGTTCCGTCTCATTAAATGGGGGCAGTGACTTTATCGCAAACCCGCATTAGAAATACATTTTTGAAGCCCCGTTAAAGCGTAGAATGTGAATACGTACACTCCCTGTCACTTTAATAGTTTTTTTCATTGGGGAAAATACACTTTTTGGTACTTACATATGTATATATAGAGTAGAGTGACAGAGTAGAATGTTTTCAAGAAATTGGGTATTTAGCAAAGCAAATTACTCCTTTTATCAGAGCCAGATTCCGAGAACTAAAAGTAAAGTCCAAAGATAATAAAAAAGGAACCATCGATATTAATTTCCATACTTAAGAGTTTAGTGCCTTCCTTAGAAAAAGAAGTTTACCTAGTTTTAAATGTCTAAATTGAATGTATTTAAAATTACCGTCCTCTTTACCTAATATTTCCTAAAATATTGTGGCAGATATTTCCCCGAACCCAGTAAACCCTTCACTGCTGCTGGGTGTTGAAAACTTAATTATATTTAGATGCCTACGAAGACAAGTCCAGGCATTAACACAACAAAATATCTAATCATTGCACGAAGATGCAAAAATACAAGAAACTAAAACTAATGACCGCCGAACAACTCACTGTGTCGTGATCGATGAAATAATGCCGGCGAAGCGCAAATCCATCGTCAGACTCACTCGCTCATTCACTTCCCCATTCGGTTCCCATCAGACGAGACCAGCGCCAGACCCCCAGACCCCTATACCCAATGCCATTCCGAATCCGAATGTGATTTCTGAGCGGGGGGCTTCGCCGTCACACTCTCGTTTGTGCCGTCATAGTGCTCGGACCGCTGATTATTCGCTCGGCAGCGATGCACTTTAGCTGCAGACGCTGCTGCATTTTCATTAATTAATCCCTCGCCGCGAACCCTCGCCGCAGATCGTTATCCCTCAGGGCCAAATAAAATGTTATTTATATTCTTTTGGCTGAGACACAACTATTGGCAAAGCAAATAATTAACAGCGTGTAATGTGTTTGATTTTAAGCAAATAAAAAACTATGGCTATTGGAATACATCAACGTTTGTTGACCCGAAAAACCAATGCAAGGAATAAATGTGAAATATTAGCTGTAATGAAAACCAATAGATAAGATGAATGATTAGGTAAACAAGTAAAGTTTTTTAAAATGTTATATGTATAAGCAAAATTCCCTTAACTTGCAGTCAGCACAATCTGGTTGTAATACATTCGTAAAATTTGTGTATTTTCTGTAAATCTTTAAATCCTTAATTTTTTAAGACTCATTAACTCAAGCCAGCTGGATTTATAATTACTTATTATATAATTTCCTTAGATTCCGGACATTTGCAATTAAAAACACATCTAAGGTCCATACTTTTTTTTGCAAGCTTTGAGAGCCCACGAAAAATGTAATTTATTCATTGTTTATTATGGAAATCGGCGAACTGACCTTTAGAGGAACCGAAAAAAAATAATAAACAATTTTGCATTTGTCAGCAATTTATCAGCCATCTGTTTTCAATTTCAGTTGCGAAATCCACGATCTTACAACTTTAAATCAACGAATACTTCAATAAGCATTCCAAAGGTAAGTTTGCCATGTGCAGCTTTTATTTTTTTTCGTTGGAAAAATTATTTATCTTTTTTTGTTGTTGATAGTGAACTTTATTTGTTTTGACTTAGTTCCCCTCTGCTTATTTTGCCCCTCGTGTTTATTTTATTGCAAAATTTTCATTTTGTGTTCAAAACAAAGTGTTCGAATTATATAAACTTCTAAGATTCATGGGCAGCGGATTTATAAATTAAGCGGAAATTATATGCACTTCCAGCTCACAAGTGTACATGCCAAAAAAAATTTGTATTTCACAAACAAATGCAAAGTTTATTAACAAAATATATAAATTATTATTATTAGCCCAGAGCTTAAATGTCATGGAAGAGAATCGCCTTCTGCTGGAGCGATCGGATGCCTCAGAGAAATCGGAGAAACTGGAAGTACAAATGACCCGGCGAAAGGGCGTCCAGGCGATCCAGCACCACTCGCTGCCCGGCAGCTGTCGGCTGCTCTTCCTCCGCCGGAAGTCGGTGCTCGGATTGGTGGCGGCCTTTGTGTTCTGCTACTTTGTGATCGGGCGGCCCGACTGGGTGAATGTCCTCGACCTGGATGTCCTGCGTGGCGATAACTTTCTAACAGTCCAGCACCAGTCCACGGACATGGATGGTAAGAATAGTTCATCCAGAGAGCCTCCTTGCTTGCTTCGTTTGTTGCCTTCCCTTTGCATGTCCGCAATTATGGTTTCCAACCTTCGTTTTTTTTTCTGTTTTTTTTTCCTTTTCCCCCATTTTGATGCATGTGATTGTCCCCTCTGTGTTCACTGTGATGTCCCCCAGATGGTGTCACAGAATCTGACAATAGTATCCCCTTTGTGCCGGAAGGCTTCCTCGTGTACAGCAATTCCTGTCGGATCGTGGAGCTGGATCCGTACAAGGCCGAGGTGATGCGTCACTTCAAGCGGGTCAAGTACAAGCCCTGCCAGAAGCTGCCCCCCCTGACCCGGGTGAGATTCCAGAAGCGCTCCCAGAGGTACCTCCTCACCATCGACGGAGCCGCCTTCAGCCACTATCCCGTGGCCATGAACCTGCAATGCTGCTACATGGCCGTGCAGCGGGTCACTGAGATGGAGGTCAACTACACCAAGTGCCACAGCTTTAAGGGGCGCACGGAGCTGCCCAATACGGTCGAGGATATTATCGTGAAGTGCGAGGCGAGTGGAAAGCAGATCTACATCAACGGCCATGCCACCATTCCCGTCAAGGAGGCGGTGCAGCAGCGACTGCAGGAGGCATCCGACAACTCCGCCGAGCTGGAGGCCAAGACAGAGGAGCAACGGACGCCGCAACGACCGCTCAGCGTCCTGATGCTGGGCATCGACAGCATCTCGCGGGTGAATCTCATCCGGGCCATGCCCAAGACGGCCCAGTATCTGTACGACAACGAGTGGTTCGAACTGGCTGGATACAACAAGGTGAGTCCTTGTCCTTTCTAGAATCTATTATGACAAATATTCCATGGCAAAGGTGCCAAATTTACGATCCGACTCCCCTTTAACCCTTTCAGGTGGACGACAACACATTCCCGAATATTATGGCATTGGCCACCGGTTATAACCTGCACAACGCCCAGAAGGAGTGCTCCCCGTTCGTGGTCGGTGGCCTGGACAAATGCAATTACATCTGGAAGCAGTACAAGGAGCATGGCTATGTAACAGCCTACGCAGAGGATGCTGTGAAGATTAATACCTTTAACTACCTGAAGAAGGGCTTCGAGCATCCGCCGGCGGACTACTACCTCCGTCCCTATCTCTCCGCCGCCGAGAAGCTGCTGGATCACACGGTGGTCAATGGCCTGATTCACTGCCTCGGCTACGAGACGGCCGCGGAGCATGTGTACGACTATGCCATGGAGTTCACGCGTCGGTTCCTCAACGAGACTTACTTTGGGTTCTTCTGGACGAACACGCACAGCCACAGCGACATATCGCAGACGAGTAGCATGGACGACTACATGGCGGAGTATCTGCGCAAGCTGGTTCGCCAGGGCACCATGGAGAACAGCGTGGTGGTGTTCTTCAGCGACCACGGCCTGAGGTTCGGTCCCACGCGGTCCACCTGGTCGGGTCATCTGGAGGAGCGGTTGCCGGCGATCTTCATCTGGCTGCCGCACAGTCTGCGTCAGTCCCATCCGGAGTTTGTGCGTGGCCTGCACGTGAACAGGAATCGGCTGACCACGCCATATGACCTTCATCTGACCATGAAGCACATACTGTCGCTGTCGGGGAGAACAGACATGGCATCCCTGGGACCGGCGCCCGACTGTCCGCAGTGTCAGAGCCTGTTGCAGCCCGTCTCCCTGCGAAGGAGCTGCGCTGACGTGGGCATCGAGGATCATTGGTGCACGTGTTGGGCCTACGACACCGTGTCGAGCTCATCGCGGGAAATCCGGCAGCTGGGCAACCGAGTGGTGTCCTATCTGAACACTTATGTGGCCGAGTTTCGGAACGGGACGTACGCCAAGCTCTGTGCTCCTCTCTCGCTGCAGAGCATTCGTTCGGCGTTCCGGGCGCATCCTAATGCCATCGATCCGGACGATGTGCACACCTATCGCTTGATCTTTGTGACGTCGCCGAACAAGGCCTGGTACGAGGCCACTCTGAGGCACAATCGGACGGATGACTCGGTCACGGTCACGGGATCCGTGAGCCGGCTGAACGTGTACAGCGGCGAGGCGGAGTGCATGAAGGATTTCGCTGCCAAGAAGTACTGCTATTGTCGGCAGAAGAAGGGTTAGAGGATGGACTATGGTGGATGGAGTAGGATTAGAACAAAGGCTAGTGCCCAAGTGCCGTTACCCAGATTCCAATCTGGCCGTACAATTATTATAGTATATATGTGTATATATAGCGAATCTCTGCCTGAAATCCGAGGATATTTCAAAAATAATACTCTCGGGCGAAATGAAAGTCTTTATTTATGATTATATTCATTTATTATTTTTGGTTTGGTTTTATGAATCCCTCTTAGAGTAAACAATACAATTGTTGATTTTTTCAAGAGAAGTATTCGAAAGTACAGATCTCTGTGATTTCCCAATTCTTATTGTTTTTCAAATCTTTCTATCGCGTTTCACAAACACCCCTGTGTTTATCCTTAAACAAAGACTTTCTAAGTTTAAAATAAGTAACGCTTAATGATTATTTATTTTTTTAGCCATGCATTTTTCGAGCGGGCTCTAGAGCTGGCTCCAGACCATGATACAATTATAGAAAGTAACCTTTTTTTGAGGACCCTCTTGAAATATTGTTCTCTTTTACGCATTCAAAGACAGTTAATGCGTGGTAGATCTATACGCTAACATACGCTCTCAACAAAGACGCTATAACTACTAAGATGAGTAACGGCCATACATTTAAATTGCCATACGAAAGCAACATTTTCTGTTTTGGACAAAAATTGCGCTCACAAAGTTGAGAGTGTAAAAATCTAAAAATAGAATGCGCTTGCATGTGTGCGTACAGCTGTAGAATGCGTGAGGATAAGTGTACACAAACAATCGTTGGCTTCCGTTGCCATGGAGACAGAGAGAACGAGTGGCTATAGATCGCGTTCTCTCTCCCATCTTTGATAGGACGTTTCGCTGTCATACACGAAAAATGCGTGTGCAAAAAATCGTATGGCGGTCGGCGTCTTAGTAAGAAAGCGAGATAGAGCGAATGAGAAAATCTTAATGTATTTGACGCGTTATCTATCTTAGACTTACAAAGTCTTTGCCTTCACCCTGTAAATAATGTACACACTCTGTGCGTTCTAAAAGACTCTTCGGCCAAGAAATACCTATGTTAAGTCATCTGTTAATATGTATATGTATGTATGTATATTTAGTCGCTTTAATGCTATGTAATTGTTATGATTTGTTATAGACATTAAATTTATTCGTAGCCAGTTTCAAAACAAATTAAATTATGTTTAAAACTAAGGTCCAGTGGAGATTATGGAAACCCCTATGTACAAAGACGTTTTCAATTGCAAGCCCATTGGGCTTCCAGTTCTAACAGTTTCTGTACATAAAGGCTTACATCTTATTATAGGCTTTCAATTCTAAAAGTTTTTGTACATCAAGGTTTACATATTCGATTATGTATGCATTCTTGTGCGTTTGCTTCCTACGGATCCCTGTTTTGCTCGGATTTGGCGTAATACTTCCATGTACTTGCCTTTTCCTTGAAACTATAGTTGCCGAGCAGGTTCTTGAATGCCTTGAACAGCTTCGTCAGAGGACTGTTTCGCTGCAGTCCCAGCAGGTCGCCCGGCAACGGCTGCACGTCCAGGTGGAGCTCTTGGTAGTCAGTGCTGGCCAGCAGCGTGAATATGCCACCCAGATTGACTGCGAACGCGGGATCCGCGGCCCGGGTCTTCGAGAATTCGATTGTCTGCTGCAGCTGGTGGGCAAAGAAGGACTGGCTCGCGGCACGGTGGAAACTACGTCCCGTCCAGGTGTCCAGCGAGCTACTTATGCGCCACTTGTGATGGTGCGTCTCCTCCAGAATGGGCTCAAGGTTCAGGCCATACAGCCGTGTCAGTACATCCTTGATGGTGTCCACATAGCAGGACATCCAGTAATAGTATATCGGTCGCTTGCCTTCGGCGATGGTGTTCAGGGTCTGCTCGCGGGAGCGCAGAACTTTGAGATCATTAGTGGTGGGCGTGATAATGTGCATCCGCACAATGGGCGGCGTACTATGGTCGGCCACAGCTTCGAACTTGGTGGTTTTTGGCGGCAGTTCCGCCTCCTCCGGCTTAAGTTCTCTTCTCTGTTGCTTAGGCGGCGTGGGCTTCTCTATTCGTTGGTTCGCCACCAACTTATCCGCCAGTCCGAACAGCAGGTAGTCAAATAACTTCTCTGGTTGCGCCTGTAGCTCCGGATCGCTACTGGCCTGGGCTGCCAGGATCAGGCATTGTCGGAGATAACATAGATTCGATTGGGATACGGACTTGGCCACGTTGTGCTGCAGCTCGAAGGGATCCTGGACGCACATGTGGCGTTCCACTTGAAAGCGTTCCGGCGGCTCACCCACCGCCTCCTCCATGGCCAGCAGCTGTGCCTCGTATTCGGGAAAACCGTCACCCGGCGTTCCAAACGTCGTCTCCCTGTCCAGAAGGCAGCCCAGAAAAGGGCTGACCACGCTCTTCTGAAAGTCGACGGTGCTGTAGTAGACAAAGAAGTTCCTAATCAGATCCAGGGTGCTCGTCCGTGCCGGAATCGGTGGCACTATGTGCAGGGTGTACGCATAGTTGACGCCGGACACATTCTCCGCGTGACAGAAGGCCTGCAGCCGCTTGACGGGCGGTAGCAGGCCCTGCACCTGCAGGCTGAAAATCAGCATGCTGATGAGGCAGTAGCTGGTCATGCTGCCGTGCCCGATCAGCTTCAGCCTCTTGGCCCAGATCTTCAGGAACAGGCCCAGCTCACGCAGACGCTCGTCGCGCCGCATCAGCTCGCCCACGAACTTGGAGTTGTAGGTGCTATTCGGATTGGACATATTGATGTCGATGCTAAGCCCGGTCAGCTGATGCTTGCATCGGACGATGGGCACTCGGGCGTGGCGGATGGAGATGACGTCCGAGAAGCACTTGGAGCGACGCAGGAAATTCGAGACCCTGTTGTACACCTGCTTGGGGGCCATAGGCGGGTCATCGCAGGCCTGCAGATACAAATCGATGTCGCTCTCTGCGGGCAAAGACCTCAGATTATTCACAATACTCTAGGGGGAAGCAGGAAACAGGCACTCACCCTTAAGGGCCAAGCCCGTGACCAGCGAGCCAAAGGGATAGACCCTCACCCGGCCCCTTAGCTCCCTTTCGATGCAGTTGCGCACCTGGCTATAGCAATCCTCTAGCTCCCGGAGATCACTGGCATAGAAGCCGAGTACCGCGCGTAAGTGACCGCCGGGCGGCGACTGCACGAGCACATCCTGGAGCTCGCCACGCTCCGATTGGGTTTGTTTGCTGGTGAATAGCTTGTTGAGGGCGTTAAGGCGCTGGCGCAGCTGCTTCTGCGGCTTGCCAGAATGCTTAAGCAGCTCGTGGGCCAGGCAGTCCTGTACGCTTTGAAACGGGGCGGCGCACACCATGCACGTCTGCACACACACCGCGTCGGTATCCCCCGGCGGATGACACTGTTCCGAGGCGGGGGCCGGCATTGTCTGCAAGAAGGAATTACGATTGTGTGTTATCTTTTTGTTCATTTAGGTATTATTTATTTTGTAACAAAATATGTAAGTGTCAGTAAGCCAGCGGCTGCCCTGTTCGCTTGTCAATCACTCGTTTGAAATACGTTGTGGCTATGATGCCATCGACGCCGGGACAGAGGAGCACACCATTGCTGGATCGGTAGATGGGTATGCCGTCCGCTAGGATCTTCCCAGTGTCCAGATATATCAGAATCTGGCAGTCGGCGCGAAAGCCACTCAAGGTGGTCTCCGTTCTATCGCTGCTGGCAAAGTGCACGTGGTGGCGCGACATCCGGCTCAGACCTTGCCTCTTTATCGCCTCCCAGTGCCTGTGGTATGTGCCATGGACAGCCAGGAGAGTGGGATTATTCACGCGCTCCAGACCGCCAGCCTCGCTGTCCATTGCCACCGATGACAGCGAGTGACCTTGGTTGGCGCGGATCTCATGGACGCCGCGCTCCTTGTTCCAGCGCAGACTATATCGCTGCTTGGCGTCCGCGGCCACCAGCGCCTGCAGTTTCTCCAGAGAGAAGCATTTGTATCGCGGATGCTTCACAAGATCGGACACGCTCACATATCCGTCCAGCTGGATGGGAATGCCCTCTGTTGTGGCACCGTGACGCAGCAGCCAGGATAGCTTTTTGCTGAGTTGGACATCCTCGCCCCCTGGCTGTTTGGGTGGCATATTTTGCGCATTAAACTTACTTTTACGCGAAATTTAGAAATTGTTTGCAAATGTAGAACATCGGAATTTAAGAGTGACTGTGACTGTGTGTGCAAAATAATGCCAAAATATACTCAGTATTAAATATACCCAATCAGCAAAGACTTCGATATTCAGTATAAAGATACTGTATATTTGAGTATTTTATTTAAATATGCAATTTCCGTTACTTTGGTCACACTAACGCACTAAATTGCATTTGTTTTTATTTTTTAGTTTAAAATTCTAGAATAATGCGATTACTGGTGCTCTATGGCAGCCAAACAGGCACTGCCCAGGACGTGGCGGAGCAGATCTGGCGGGAGTCGCATCTGTTGGGCTTCCAGGGTCCAGTACTTTCCTTCGAGGAGTACGAAACCCAGCGCCTTATCGAGGAGCGCCTCGTGGTCTTTGTGGTGGCCACCACCGGCGATGGCGTAGAGCCGGATAATATGAAGCAGGCCTGGCGGTTTCTGCTAAAACGCAGCCTGCCCGCCCAATCCCTGCAGGGAATGCAGTACGCCTGCCTTGGCCTAGGAGACTCCAGCTACCCAAAGTTCAACTACGCCGCCAAGAAGCTGCACAAGCGACTCCAGAATCTGGGGGCCACTGCCGTGTGTCCAGTGGGTCTGTGCGATGATCAGCATGATTACGGGCACTTAGGAGTGTCCCTGACCTGGACTAAAGACCTATGGATCGCTCTGAAAGGCATATCCGGTGTGGACGTCAGTCAGTTGAATGGCCAAAGCACGGGAAAGTGGCTTCTGAAGACTTTACCCAAGGATGCCGCCATTGCTCCCCTGGAAACTCTGCTCTGGACCCAAAAGCAGTCTGCACACACATTCAAACTAAAGGATAACCAAAGGACAACGGCGGAGAATCACTTTCAGGATGTGCGCTTCTTGAAGCTGAAATGCCAGGCAGAAGATCTTAGTTGGGAACCAGGCGATGTGCTCGACGTGCAGCCCCAGAACAGCGAGAAGGCTGTGAGGGAATTCTTTGAACTAATCCGCGAACACAACCTCAGCTTCGACGAGGACACTGTGGTGGAGGTGGCGAGTGCCTATCCGGACATGCCGCTTCCTAAGGCCTACGCCAATCCGTTGAGCCTGCGACAGGCGGCCAAATATGTCTGGGACTTGAGTGCCAAGCCGCGGCAACGATTCCTCGAGGTGCTGGGCTTCAATTGCGACGACGAGATGGAAAAGGAGAAGCTCGTGGAGTTCTGCTCTGGCGAGGGAATCGATGACCTTGTGGCCTATGTCAACAGGCCGCGTCGCAGTCTCCTGGAAGTGCTGCAGGACTTTCGCCACGCCACTGCCCATCTGACCCTGGAGCAGCTCTTCGAGATGATGCCGCTGATTCAGCCTCGCAGCTTCTCCATAGCCTCGGACGTGTCCTGGGGCACGCTGGACCTGCTGGTGGCTGTGGTCAGCTACAAGACCATCATGCACACTCCCCGCCTGGGTTTGTGCTCCAACTGGCTGAAGCAGCTGGAAGCAGGAGCAACAGAGCTACGTGGCGTTCTCAAAAAGGGCACCATGGTCTGGCCAAAGGACCTGAGCATCCCTCTGATCATGGTGGGACCCGGCACGGGCATTGCTCCCTTCCGCAGCATCATCCAAAATCGATTGCAGACCCAAGCCAAGGGCTCCGCCATTGGCCCATTGGTCGTTTTCTTTGGCTGCCGCAACAAGTCGTCGGACTTTCACTTTCAAGAGGACTTCACAGCCTGGACAGCGGCTAAGCAAGTGGAGGCTCACTTTGCCTTCTCGCGGGACGAGGATCACAAGGTCTATGTACAGCATTTAATCACCAAGAATGGCCCTCACCTGGCGCGGCTTATCAAAGACCACAATGCCTTCATCTACGTGGCAGGGAACTCCAACAACATGCCCAAATCGGTAAGAGAGGCCTTTATCGAGATCCTTGACGGCGATGCGGACTATGTGGATCTTATGATCAGGCAGCGACGATATCAGGAGGAGACCTGGGCGTAAAAGCTAGTCTTTATTCGCTTCTAAGTTCCTAAGTTTGTACGGTTTGTGTGTGGACGGAGAAATAATATTCTTAACAAAACTACTTGAAGCGCCGTCTCAAAAGTCTTCCAACAGCTTCTCCGACGAGGTGTGGCAAAAGGGACAGTGACCCTTCTGCAGGACCTGCAGCTCAAAGTCCTCGGCGTAAAAGAGCTGCAAGAAATAGGCTTTAAATCTGGTTTATGGTTTATGGTTTCTAATGGCAAACTCACCAGCAAGCACTGGGGGCAGTAGGTCACCTGCAGATCGGGCAATATATTGCGATAGTAAACATTCCGCACATTCTTGCCCTGCCGCTTGAGGATGAGCACATGGTTGGGATCGATGGCACGCAGACCGTTGCGATCAAGGCTCAAGGGCAAGGCCACACTGGCCGCATCCTCGTTGAAGGGATCCGAGTCCTCGGCATGCTTGGCAGGAGCCAGAAGCAAGCGCTCTGCCTCGCCGTCGGATATATAGAATTGTACCAGGGGTAGAATTTCTAAGAGAGAACAGATGGATAGATATCACCTTCTTCTACCAGGAACTTCCATCGTGGAGCCCACTTACCAAACGAAACAAATGAAAAGATGTAATCCTGCCGGCAGGTGGGGCAACAATTACTATTCAAGTGCTGGCTATAGTTGGAACACTTGTAGCAAAGGGGCAACAGCTCCTCGGGATCGTTGAAGCCACTCTTGCAGGCCTTGCTATTTAGGAAATTGAGCTGCCGAACAAAATCAAGAGCTTAAGAAGTACATTTTCTTGAAAATCTCTAACCAACTCACATCGATCTGCTCTTGTACTCCAGCAGGTGGCTTTAGGGACTGCAAACGCTTATTGATAAGCAAACAAAGTTTGTTGGCCTGCAGGAACTTGGCCTGTTTGGCCAAAGTGAAGAGAACAGAACTGAAAGGAAGACATTAGGGTTAAATAATAATATTTAAGGAGTTAAGTAATTAACTCACAACATGCTAACACCCTTGGGCACACCTTTGTGCTCCACTTCGTTGAGTATGAATCGGCTCACGTTGAACAAGCTGACGGGTGAATGGGTCGTAAAGGGTTCCTTCATATAGCTGTAGATCACGCTGTAGGCATAGTAGACCTTGGCAATGCGCAAATGATTCTTGTACTCGGTTAGGTGATGATCAATGGGGTTTTGTTCGCTGAAATTGGCATATTTAAAAAAAAATTAAATTACTCTTTCTATTATAGAGAGTTCTAAAGGTGGACTCTCTCTCTATCTCTCTGAGAGAGCTTTGCATTTTGTCTCTCCGAATACAGTTAGGTCACAACAGAAGCAAAACAACTGACCCAATGATTCTTGTACTCGGTCAGGTGATGATCAATGGGGTTTTGTTCGCTGAAACAAAATTAAATTACTCTTTCTATTAAAGAGAGATAGAGAAATGTGGGTTCTCTCTCTTTGAGAGCGCTTCGCATTTTGTCTCTCCGAATACAGTTAAGTCACAATTGACCCAACTGTAAAGAAGCTTTCTCTTTCAATTCTTTTGTCGTTCTCTTTAAAAAAAATAAATCAAATGATTGACCCCATTTAACGAACTTTGCTCTTAAAATAATATACAAACTTACTCCTTGGCATGGTAGATATCCAAATACTGCTTGGCCAGCAGCCAGTAAAAGTAGCTGGCATCCAAGTAACGCTCCTCCACAATGGCGGTATTGCTTAGCTGCTTCAGCAGTCGGTTGGCCTCCTTGGTGCGTCCTGCCTTCAGATAGGCTGAAAAAGGAAACACTTCAGTAGAGATCATCTCTCATAAGATAGTTAATGAACTCTCACCCTGATGCGCCTCTATAAACTGATCGGTTTCGGCCAACCATTGGCCATGCTGGTAGTGCACCGTGGGCAGCAGTTCTGGCAGAGACTCGGCCAATCGAAAAGCCTCGGGCCAGTCGCGAACCTCAACGTGCAGCTGCACCACTTGGGCCTCGTCGCCCAGTTTCTTGAATATCTCCGCTGCCAAGGGCAGAGCCTTAAGGGTCTTCAAGTTCTGGGCCACCGATTCTAGAGCATCGCGTTCGGTGAGGCTCAGGCGGCGACCGATATCATAGAGACTGAATATAGTAACCTCTTAGATTTAGTTCTTCGAGCTTCAAGATCTTTGAGATACTCACACATCGGCCCATCCCTGCTCCGCCACAATGTCAATGGCCTTTTGGTTCTCACCCGCTGAAAGCAGCAGCTCGGCCGCCGCACGCGGCTCTTTGACGGAATAGGCCCACTCTGCCCGCTTCCGCACCAGCTCCTTCTTCTCCTGCGCCGTGCCATCTTTAATGTACTCCTGGGCCAGATCGAACATCCGCAGGTCCGTGTACATTTCCAGGGCTCGCGATGTCTGACCACATTTGAGGAATAGGCGAGCAGCCTCCTTGAACTTACCAGCAAAGGCACAGTTCTCGGCGAGAAGCACTTCCTTGGGCACCGCCGAACGCTGCTGCTGGTCTCGCAGCTCCCCGATCAGCTTCAGCCAGGGAAGATTTCGTACTTTCACGTAGGCATCGCGGGCTATATTGATATGTAGGGCTTCCAGGGCGGATTGAGCCAGTCCTTCCCAGTCGCTGGTGGTCACGCCCAGACAGGCCACCTGGTAAGCTTCCCTAAAAAAGGAAAGAAGGAAGTAATCCTCCATTAGAAGGAATCTCTTAAAAGTAAAGCTAAAAAGGTAAACTTACTCAAACAAGCCCGCCTCGATGAACTGCCACATGGTGGAGCCGAGGGCCAGCGGTGTATTGTGCATGATATTCCCGCGCAGGCAGAAGGCAGTGGCTCCGCACAGTCCCACCACCACGCCGTGCATGTTCTGAGGTGCTCTGGGCGGCAGATTGCCCACGCGAACGCTCAGTCCACCGGCGGTGTGGGTATAGCACAGCATCGAGTCCAGGTGGGTGTTCCAGGTGACGCTGTTAACGCCCGTGTCCTGGTACAGGATGGTGTCATTGACTATGTCGCGCACCACCAAGCGACCCACATCGTCCACCACAGCGATCTTGCTGCGCTTGGAATTGATGTCCAGGCAACGGACCGCGGACACAGCGGTGGTGATGAGCAGCGGCAGGGAGTTGTTGAGAAAGATCCGGAACACCTGGCCACTCTTCAGGCCCACCATTAGGCCCTCGCGGCCCACAGGACCACCTGTGACCTTGATGTAGCGTATAAAGGAGTCCATAATCCACTCACGCTGAAGGATACCAGAGAAATCCAGGCACTGGAGCCGCTTCTCCTGGCACAGGACAATATGACGGCCACACACCACCAAGAGACTGCAGTCGAACTTCTGCTGGATTTTCTCGCGCACCTTATAGTGCATCGGCTGATCCTCGCCAGAGCTTAGTTCGTAGAGAACCACGCGCTCGGGCAGCTGCACAGCCAAGCGATTGCGGTAGATGGCTATCTTCTGCACCAAATCCCGACACTTGATGCGCACCTTCTGGCCAGAGATCAGGTGCTGGATTATAACGTCACACATGTTCTCCCTGAAGGCATAGCGTTCGCGGTAGAGAGCATGAACCGTGCTCGAAGCGATGTTGAAGCAGGCCAGTGTTCCATCCTGGCAGCCAATAGTGTAGGACTGGCCATTCGGATGCAGGGCCACCGACCATATCCAGGTGTCGAAGCTGTCGCCCAGGGTTCCCAGCCGAATCCCCTCCCGCGTAAAGAAGTGCAGGCCTCCGGTGCAGCCGCCGACCAGGCAGAATTCGCCACTCGGAAAGTACTGCAGGCACAGGGGATCGAAGCCCAGGGTTCGCTCCTTGCCAATCATTTGGCCACTGAGCGTGTGAAAGGACAGCGTCTGACTCCAGTCCACCACGCCGATGGTGTCCACACTGCCAGGCCCAGTGGCCGGACAGCACTGGACACTAAAGACGTTGCTATTGGGCCCGCCTGGGCGATCGATGCGACCCTTCTCCTCGCCCAGCTTGTTGCGTATGGAAATGGTGCCATTGGCAAGGCCCAAAATCAGGTACTGTCCGTCGTTGGTCCAGGAGCAGCCATTGACGCGAGCAGAGATCTTGTATTTCTGCACGGCCTTCTGGTCGGCGGACCAGAAGGCAAAGTCCGACAGGGAACAGGAAGCCAGGTGGTGTGAGACGGGATTGAAGCTCATGCACTGTATGGAGTCGCCATGGCTGGAAAGGGGAGTTTTTTGATTTGATTTAATTCTCAAATATTAGACTACAATTAAGAGGTACTTAGGGAGTATCTTAGAATTTACTAAAGACTTAAATTAATTTCAAAATCGAGCTTAAAAGTGTGCAATAAAAGTTTTAGTTAAAGTTTGCAAAATTTAACTAAAAAAAATCGTAGATTTTTAAGAAGAATTCCTACTCTTATCTTATAATACATTAGTTACTATTTGGCACTATTTTAATTAATTTTAACTTTCCAGAGATTTATGTAACACTTCTTAAAAATTCGTTTCCTTATAGAAACTTTAAAATATAAATTTTAGATAAATTGATGAGCAAATAGGTAACATTTTTGACTGGTTTTAAATAGTTTTTAGCTTAAAATAATAATAATAAACGAATTGTTTAATAAACTCTGTACAAGAAATAAGTTAGAACTGAAGATAAAATGCGTTTCCTATTGATAATTTGTAATTAATATATTACTTTCATTTTTTAAGTAATATAATTTGAACTTCTTAAATATATCCATAAGATGGATTTCCCCATCTACTTACGAATACTTGAGCAGCCCCTCGAGCTGCGGTGACCACACAATGACCATTTTGTCGGAGGCTCCACTGGCGAATCGCTTGCCATCTCGCGAGTAGGCCACACAGTTGACCGTGTCCTTGTGCGCCTTCAGGGTGTTCAGGAGGGAGCCGTCGTTCGGATCGTAGATGAGCAGGCGGTCGCCGGCGGCCACCACCAACTGGCTGCCATCCGGGGCGTAGCAGACATTGTGAACGCTGAAAAAGAGGTTTTTCTTCGTTACCGTTATGGAGCAACAGGTTGTTGTTCGCATGGAGAAAACTTCACCTGATCTCGTTGTCTTTGCTATTGGGGAACTCTATCCGTTCCAGCCACTTGAGTACGCCTCTCATTTTATTGAGAATTTATTGTTAATCCTCTAGCTGCATAGTTGGTAAAAAATGTAGAATTACATACAGGTTCCATGGCAACCGGGAGCACAACAAAAGTTGGCGTCTAGGTTGGAGATGGACTCTTGGCTATTTTACAGGTAGATTCAGGCTTTTTAAAACCAGTTTTTAGTAGCTAAAACTAAGAAACTAGCCCGAAAATTAAGGAAATACTAAATAAAGTTAAGTAAGTTAAGTAGAATAAATCCTTCTTAAGGACAAAGAAATAAATGAAGATCAACACGGATTTAAGTAAAATCTTTAATATAAAATTCCCGTTAAAACTAGTTTCAAATTTCATTAAACGGGCAGCACTGGCAACACAGTATGACCGTGGCGAAATCCCTAAAAAAGCCCGAAACTTCGTCAGCCAAATGAGATAATTATTTATTTTACAATTTACAGCGTTAAATATTGCATTTTAACGAAATTAAAGATATATCGGACAGAAAATGAACAATCTGGACAGTTCATTGCAGGCGCACAACAAGTTGGAAAAGGTAAACCCAGTTGTCAACCTGAGAAATCCCATATTTAACCATAATTTCCTTAGGAAACAACAAACTTGGCGCTGCTGAAAGACCGAGTGGATAAGTATCATGATCTGTCCACGCAAATGTCCAGTATTCTCACCGTGTTTGAGAAGCGCTTGGGGAACCTGGAACAGACCATATTACCCGTTTACCAGGAGACAGAACAGCTCCAGAAGAGGCAGCAAAGTGAGCGCAAAAAATAAACAAAGGGATTCCCTGGGTTGACGCCTCTCTTTTTCATTTCCCAGATCTAGAAGCCACTCTGAACTGCCTGGAGAGTGTTCTCTCGCACTACGATGTCTCGCAAGAGGTGTGCCAACTCATCCACCAGGGACCCATTGAGGGCAACATCTCTGTCTTCCTGGACGCACTGGCCAAGCTGCGAGCGGCCATGGATTACTTCCTGCACAACAACTCCCAGAGCGTGGAACTGGAGAACGTGACCAGCTTGTTCAATACCGGATGCGAGGGCCTCAACCAGCACTACAGCATGCTACTGAAGAAGCACAGTGCTCCGCTGAAGCCCGTGGAGCTGCTGGATCTCATCTACATCGAGGACGACTCCAGCGACGAGTACACCTCGTTCCGGCAGCTGTCGCAGACCACGCGCGAAGAGCTCTACACCATCTCCCACTGGCTGGAGCAAAATCTGCGCGAGTATACCCACATCTATGCCACGGAGCGCGGCGATGTGGTGTTGCGATCGCTGCAGTTGCTCAAGGATCACCAGAAGAGCAACAGCTGGGGCCACGAAGCGCTGGTGAGTAGCGAAGTCTTTTTAATTTCTTTTTTATATTTTTTTTTTTGGGAGAAACTGTTCCAGAGTAATTAAGGGAAATAATATAATAATATTTTAAGGAAAATATTATACATAGAATTTCCTTGGGTTAGTAACTAAGTACCTATAGAACTTCAGATCTTTCGATAAAAATGCAGACCGTAATACGTATGTACATATTTCACTCTAGATTTCCCATGTAATTCTCATCTACAGAAGTTACTATGTTCCTGACTATGTACCTGTTACTACGTACCTTATGCATATTTGTGCCTTGTATGTTATTAAAGGCTTTACGTTACGTTACGGCTTTAACTTTACATACCTTGCTTAAAATAATGTTGGTCCCTTTCCAATCAATATTTATGCATTTCTTGTGTACAAATGTCACTATGTACCTTACAATG
>JAEIIU010057269.1:4531-25497 GCA_018874675.1 Drosophila baimaii | reverse complement strand
TATATATATAAACATATATATATATATATATATATATATATATAACAAATTTCAACAAATATATGACTGAGCCAATGACTCAAAAATACATTTTAACAAAAATGAAAACCAGAAATATATGAGAAATACAGAAAAAAAAACAATGATAAGCAAACGAACCTTAGCCCTTTATTTTGGGGGGAGAACAGAATGGATTCTTTCTTTTTGGTTGTATGCAAAAATCGATTTTTAATCGATTGTTATCGTTACTTTTGCAGCTCTGATTTCTATAAACCTTTAGGTTAATAATTATGTATACAAATTGATTATTCTTATTTAAAATATTTAGCAACAAAACCATTTTGAGCAACAAAACCATTTCTTTTTTTTAGGTTGTATGCAAAAATCGATTTTTAATCGATTGTTATCGTTACTTTTGCAGCTCTGATTGCTATAAACCTTTAGGTTATTAATTATGTATACAAATTTTTTATTCCTATTTAAAATATTTAGCATCGAAACCGTTTTGAGGTGATCATATTTTAGATCTGGCAAAGAATCGAAGCTATCGATAGTTTTCTATACAAAACTATATTATAAAATCGATTTTATCGTTATTTTTCAAGATTTTATCACCAAATAGTCTATTCCTATTAAGAATATTTAGCAACAAATCCATTTTGAGATGATCAAATATAAAAACTGGCAAAGAAACGAAGTTATCAATATTATTTTATACAAAACTATAATTTTAAATCGATTTTTATCGTTGTTATTTAAGATTTTATCACCACTTTTTTTATTCTTATTTAAATTATTTAACAACAAATCCATTTTGAGATATTCAAATATAAGATCTGTCAAAAACACGATGTTATCGATATATTTCTAAACAAAACTATAATTTAAAATCGATTAATATCGTTGTTTTTGCAGATTTCTTTACCAAACACTTTAAACATTAAATGTATGCTTAGCAATTTATGTTTTTGCTTTAAATTATCTAAAAACAAATCTATTTCAATTAGATGAAATATTAAAAATGGATTATAATCGAAGTTGTTGCAAGTGTAAATCGATTTTAAATCGATAAGCATCGTCAAGCCATGTAAGTTTACCTTTTCAATGCTTTAGTTGATCACCAACTTGACCTATTTTCAGGAATCGAATTATTAAGTAAATAATAACCAAATTGGGTTGAGTTATTCCATCATTCAGGAACAGTTTCTTCCACTAACAAATTCCCCATGTTTGAGGCTATATAATATAATATAAAATATAATATAATAATATATATATTATAATAATATATTATCAATACTACGCCTACGTCTTAAGCTATTTCCCTTTTAATCAGTTTATTTTCTGCTTAGAAATGGAACTCATTTCTTGAGAACAAGCCTCATTTTCGCCTTTTGGGCTTGCGTAGACTCTTGAGTGGCTTGACTTTCACCTCCAGCGCCTGATAATTCCCTCCGTTCGGTTTCCCAGTCTATCTGGGAACTGGCATCTCGCATCTCACATCTCACATCTCTCGGATCGGATCTCTCGGATCGCCGAGTGTGTGTGCAATCAGTTGGAACTTGGAGCCCTCTCTCTCCGGCGGCAACGTTATCGCTTCGCTGGGGACTGGCTTCAATCCGCGTCCGCTTCAGTCTGACAGCGTCTGCCGCTCGACGAACCTCGAACCTCCAATCCGATCCACAATGAGCTGTCCCTACGCTGGAAATGGGTGAGCAGCGGCACGTGCCAGTTCCCCCAAACCAAACCTCATCTCAAATGGGGGGAAACCTTTCGCAGAAACGAGCACGACGACTCCGCCGTGCCACTGACCACGGAGGTGGGCAAGATCTATGGCGAATACCTGATGCTGGACAAGCTGCTGGACGCCCAGTGCATGCTCTCCCAGGAGGATAAGCGACCCGTTCACGACGAGCATCTCTTCATTATCACACACCAGGGTGAGTTCCACTCGGGAGACGGGAGCAACAAGCCCGTATCTGTATCTGTTACCCGTGTACTCCCCAGCCTACGAGCTGTGGTTCAAGCAGATCATCTTCGAGTTCGACTCCATACGGGACATGCTGGATGCCGAGGTGATTGACGAGACCAAGACCCTGGAGATTGTCAAGCGACTCAATCGAGTGGTTCTCATCCTGAAGGTAGGTATCCCTTAGCTTACTATTCCCAGTCTGAACTCCTCTCCTATCTCTTCTATAGCTCCTGGTGGACCAGGTGCCCATTCTGGAGACCATGACACCGCTGGACTTCATGGACTTTCGCAAGTACCTGGCCCCAGCCTCGGGCTTTCAGTCCCTGCAATTCCGTCTCATCGAGAACAAGCTGGGCGTGCTCACGGATCAGCGGGTGCGCTATAACCAGAAGTACTCGGATGTCTTCAGTGCCGAGCAGGAGCGCAATGCCATCCGGAGCTCGGAGCATGAGCCCTCGCTGCTGGAGCTGGTCCAGCGATGGCTGGAGCGGACGCCGGGCCTGGAGGAGAGTGGCTTTAATTTCTGGGAGAAGTTCCAGCACAGTGTCGATCGTTTCCTGGAGGCCCAGGTCCAGAGCGCCATGCTGGAGCCCGTGGAGCTGGCCAAGAACTATCGCCTGATGGACATCGAGAAGCGGCGCGAGGTCTATCGCTCCATCTTCGATCCGGCGGTGCACGATGCCCTGGTGCGACGCGGCGACCGGCGGTTCAGTCATCGCGCCCTCCAGGGCGCCATCATGATCACCTTCTATCGGGACGAGCCGCGCTTCAGTCAGCCCCATCAGCTGCTCACCCTGCTCATGGACATCGATTCGCTGATCACCAAGTGGCGATGTGAGTGTCTGGAGATTAGCTTGGTTCCAACTCTGATCATTGTTTTCCCTTTCACCACTGACAGATAATCACGTGATCATGGTGCAACGCATGATTGGATCCCAGCAGCTTGGCACTGGCGGCTCCTCCGGATATCAATATCTTCGCTCCACTCTCAGGTGAGCATTGAGTCAAAGTGTTCCAGCTATCTTTTTGCACCTGGTTAACCTCTCATTCCTGTTTCTTTCAGCGATCGGTATAAGGTGTTCCTGGATCTGTTCAATCTGTCCACGTTCCTGATTCCCCGCGAGGCCATTCCGCCGCTGGACGAGTCCATTCGCAAGAAACTGATCAATAAGAGTGTGTGAGGGGGTCGTCGGAGGAGGCATTTCTTGTTAAATTGTTCTTTTTTTTTGTGTGGCAATAAAGTTGTTTGTTTAATTCATTATTTAAGAGTGTGTTTATTTTTGAAATTTCAATTAAAAGATACTTTTTAATGGAACCTTATTCGCATTTTGATTAGCCTAAAAGTAGGCCATGGATTTTTGGCTTGTACTTGAACTTTCACTCTACTTTTCTCTCTCTTTTTCAGTGAATATATAATTGAATTTGTATTTTAAATTTACATATATTATATATTACATTTATTTATTTATTTTATAATGATTTATTTCAAGAAGAAATAATATGATTTCCTTTAAATATAATCTACTTTTCTCTCTCCTTTTCAGTGAACTTTTACTGCTTTTGTATTTTAAAATATTTAATAACAATTAATTAGAGTAAATCTGTTTTTAAATTAAAAATAAATCAAATATTTTATGCTGTATTTAATGCCTTTTCTTGACATATTGCAATTATATTTGTAGTATCTTTATTGTTACTGCAAAAATCCAAAACAATATTTTTATAATTGAAGGTCATCTGGATTAATATACTTAAAGTAAGTAAGTTGTTTACTTTTTTGCTTGCTTTTATGTTTACTTTTATGTTTACTTAATTGCCTGACTGGGAAAGTCTGCCATGAAGCTATAAATTAATTAATTAAGCGATGACAGAGCAGTTATAGGATGCCTTCAAAAGCTAAACCAGCAAAAGCATTGTGAACTATAGAGCATATTTATTTTGCTAGCTTTAAATGTATATCATTCTCCAGGTAATTTTTTTTTAATGGATATTTAATAAGAAAAGAAGCTATAACTGGATCAAATGGTTTGTAAAAATTTATAATTTCTACAGAAGCCAGAGTCTACATAAATACAAAAACAAAAAAATAAAGAAAAAATAGTATGGTTCTAAAATATATTCAGAAAATATCTTAAAGATCTGCTGGAACTGTTTATAAAAAGCTTTAAGACCCTGCCAGAATTTAAGGAATATATTTGTATAATAAATTAGTGACTAGTGCATTAATTTAAGCAAATAACTTGTAGCACTACGATGACATTATAATAAACTCTAATAAATCTTTAAGTTTTTCAGAGTTATTACTGACTGAAAAACAATATGGGAACATATAAATCTAAGTTAATTACATTAAATATAGCCTTGTATAAGATGTAATTTTTAAATTAAGTTTATAGGCCTAATTTGAAAACATACTTTTACCATTAAACCTGTTTTTCTGGGTTATAACACCCTGCAATCCATTATTACAACTTCTAAATGAAGTTATAGAATCCTTAGCTGGTAGATAAAGTTATTAAACTATTTTAACTAATTTAGAAGATACTTTCCTAACAATTTCTAACCCTTTTTCGAGTTAATACAGATCCAAAACCATTATTAAAACTTTTAAATTAAGTTAAAAAATCTTTTACTGATAAATATATATTTTAAATATCTTTGCCTGCTATGAAAGATACTTTCCCTACGAATCAGAACCATTTTCTCAGTTATCACTGTCTAAATAAAAGGTCTTACTATAATTTCTATAGCTTTAGTGGGCTCTCCTCCCCATCCTCCTCCACCTCCCCCTCCATTCAGCCGCCTATCGCCTCCACTCGAAATCGGAGCACACACAAAACATAACCTTTGCCAGTGAGTGGCCTTTTTAGCCCGAAAGGCTGATAAGCCTCCGATTTTAGCTCCGACTTTTCAATTTCAATATAATGCTCCGCCGGACCCAAGCTGGGGCCTATACTCTGGCCGCGAGTGCAATTAATTAGTGGCGCCGCCGCAAGCGAAGGGGAAGCGGAATTGGGGTCGTCTTGGTGGGCGACGACGGCAAAGGGGGCTGCGGGGGAAATCAGAACAATGCTGCTGCTGCTGCTGCTGAGCAGAGTTGGAGGCATTATGTAAGCCCAATAATTCGCTTGAATCGCTTACGTGATGAACCACCATCCACAGCCACCACATCCCCAGCAAGCCACATCCCAAGGCAAATGGAATTTCGGTTCGACTCGGACAACCCCTGTGCTCGGTGGCTATTTTTATAATTTTTTGTTCGGCAATTAGTGCTCTGCTCCGTCCCAGGTAATTGTGGAACTCAAACGCAACTCAACTCGACCCTCGCGATCCGCTAAATCTGCGGATCTGCGGACGATGACGATGACGACCAATGCGACCCAACCCTTGAAGAGCAGGTCCCTCCTGAAACCAAGATCAAAGCCATTGTAGGTAGTTGTCGGCCATAACGACACTCGATTGTTGAGCATAATTAGCAAAGATATTTATATTTATTTATTTATATATTTATATATTTATTTATATATTAAATTCATTTCTTTATGCATGATTTCAGATTTCTCTTCTTACAAAATCTCTATTGAATGCGTCACTTTTCTTGTTTATTATTTGTATTTATTTTTTAGAGGTGATAATTGCCCAACTTGTAAGTATTTACAAATGTAAACAAGAAAGTTTATACGTAATAATATAATCTCCCTTGATTAAAATATATTTAAAATATTTATAAAATACTTTCTTTCAACAGTTTAGACTGATTTCCAAATGATTTCATCTTTCTCTAACTAAAACGCAATTGATAAGGTAGAGTAATTACGCTGAATATGAACCTGATTGAATAGACTATATAATATAGGTATAAATTAAAAGAATTTGAATAAAATAACTCACCTTATACTAGGTTAACAATTTTAAAATATGAAAATATAGTCATTAAAAAAAAGGTGAAGAAAAATATGTAAGATTAAGTTATATTATCCAACTTGCAGATGATATTACAATTACTTTTAAATAATATATTTGGTGTTATTAAAACTGTGCTGTTATTTTATTTAAAATATATATATAAAATCATGGCCAATGAAGTATGAAATAATTGGTAAAATTATCTTTTACTTTTACTTGTTTAACATATTAAAATTATTATAAGAACCTAATGTTTATACTTAGAAGAAAAACAATAAAATAGATGATCATTTCTGCGAGTAATTAAATAAACTAATTCAGTTAAGTGTACATTCTTGGTTCAGTTATTCACCTAATCGCTTGCTGAGTTATTCGCTAATTCATTTGATTGAGTGAATACTAAGAAACTGAGTGAACAACTGAAGAACTGAGTGAGCAAGTGAGTAAAAAAACTAAGAAAATGAGTAAGCAACTGAGTGACTAAGATAAGTTACATATCTACTGAATAACCAAGTGACCATTTAGGACCTTCATTTTTTCATTTGATTGAGTGAATACTAAGAAACTGAGTGAACAACTGAATAACTGAGTGAGCAAGTGAGTGAACAACTGAGAAAATGAGTAAGCAACTGAGTAAATAAGTGAGAAACTGAGCAACTGAATTACTGAGTGAGCATCTGGGACATTCATTTGTTCATTTGATTGAGTGAACATTAACAACTGAGTGAACAACTGAATAACTGAGTGAGCAAGTGAGTGAACAACTGAATAACTGAGTGAGCAAGTGAGTGAACAACTGAGAAAATGAGTAAGTAAGTGAGTAACAAAGTTAGTAACTTATCTACTGAATAAGTGAGTAAGCATCTAAGATCTTCATTTGTTCACTAAAGTGAACCACTAAACCACAGGCTCCTACTCTTCTTTGACACTCTTTTAATCACATTTCGCTGCCTCTTTCAAAGGGGATTACATTACCTTCCCTAAAATACCTTTCCCTATTATTTTTGCCAAGCCAAAATGCCCTGCTCCCTTGGCCGTAGCGCACCTGAGCTGAGGCAAAACCCACGCCGACGACGACGACGACGATCGCCGCGGCGTAAACTCATTAATAAAACCAGCAACAAACACCGATCGCCAAGATCAGGCGGATGCCGAGTCGCCGGAGTCGCTCGCCAGTCGCTAGCTGAATCTCCGATCGGTCGGTCGAGCTGTCTCCGTGAAAAAGCAAACATTTAAAGTTAAAATAAACCAAGGCAAAGTGCTAATAAAACGAGCAACATGCGCTGCCTGGCATTGAGCTGGCTCTTGTTGGGCCTGTGCCTGTGCCTGGGCCTGACAGGTAAGGAAGCCCACTTCCCCGAACCCTCTAAGCCTCTCTAAACCCTCTATCCTCTCCCTGCGTCCAGCTGCCTACAAGAGCGAGGTGCAGATCACACCGGATCCCCTGGACTCGCTCACGGAGACGACCACCAAGAAGTCCAGTTGGTTCGGCGGCTTCAAGAAGTTCTTTGGCAGCGATGGCGCCACCACCACGACCACGACCACCACCACGGAGCGGGGACGCAGCACGGCCACCACTCCAACGCCGAATCCCAAGCTGGCGGTGACGCCCACATCGCCGCAGAAGCCACCGCCGCTGGTCATCTCACATGCGCCGCTGATGCCGTTGGGCCCGCGACCGGATACGCCGGGATCCTCGCCCTTCGGTGCCTCACCGCCGCCGGCCAGTGGTCCCCAGTGGCCCACAGCCGGGGGGTCCAGCACTAAGCCACCACAGCCCCAGCAGCCGCCGCAGCCGCAGGTGCCCGCCGCAGGTCGTCCGCTGGCCAATGGCGGAGGAGCTCAGAATCTGCCGCCCGGCTTTGCACCCTATCGTCCGCAGAAACCGCAGCCGAATAGCTACGATCTGAGCTATGGTGGAGGACCGGCACCGGGTACCGGACGTCCTGGCTTCGGGCTGGGAGGCAGCACAACCACGACGACGACAACGACCACCACCACCACCACCCAGAGACCCAAGTCGCCGGGCGCCGGGCAGCCCAACATCGATGTGCGCTTCTCGGGCAGCTCCAGCACAACCTCCACGGTCAGGCCGCAGCAGCAGCAGCAGAAGGAGGACTTCCCGTCGCTGCCAGGACCACGCAGGCCAACCCAGAAAGAGGACTTCCCGGCCCTGCCGCCGGTAAAGACGCCGCCTGGCTCACCCACACCCACACCCGGATCTCCATCCGCCTGGAACTCCCCCTTGCCCACGCCCCAGCATCCGGTTCATCCGGTGCAGCCCACCAAGAGCTCAGCCACGCCGACGCCGACGGTGCCCACGAGTACCAACAGGTTCTCGCCCACACCCGCCCACGGAGGAGGATCCTTTGGGGGCGCCGCTACCACCAGCACAGTGCGACCCGGCTTCCAGTCGTCGGGCAACTCGGTGGCCACCGATGACGAGATTCGCCAGCTGACCGAGCAGCTGTACGCCAAGGAGACCAACAGCCAGATCGAGAACATCCAGGTGAATGTGCAGGGACGCACGCGGTCCATTGACAGCGCCGACGAGGCGCCAAATCCGTAAGTAATCACCGAGAATGTCCTGTCCCGCCGAGCTCCACTCAAGGTCTCCCTCCCTAACCACATAATAGGCTCCTCCACGTCGATGCCAAGGCCCTGGAGTCACCGACGATCGCCAAGATGCGGCTGCTGTTCAACAACTACGAGCACGACACCCTGGTCAACGAGCATGTGACCCCCAATGAGCGCAAGGAGGAGAACGACTTCCTGGACGCAGTGATGGCCACGCCAGTGATGCGCCAGGCAATGCTGTTCCTGCAGCAGAAGGGCCTGCTCAGTCCCGATCCCAAGACGCACCGCGACCTGGTCAAGGAGCTGTGGTTCACGCAGTACTCCCGCGGCCAGGGCAAGATCGGTAGCTCCGGCTTCGAGCATGTCTTTGTGCACGAGGTGAAGGACGGCACCATCATTGGCTTCCACAATTGGGTGTATATCGGGGATGAGGAGCAGGGCGGTCGCTTTGACTACAAGGGCTACATGAAGGAGCAGGACATTGGCACGGTGAGTTGGGAACACACAGCTATATCCTTTCTCTGGAATGTAAAATGATTCTCTCCCCCTGCAGAAGGGCAAGATCCTGAAGATTAGGTTCTCGCACCAGGGCCTCAACAAGCCCGTCAACACCATGTTCGTGGGCACCTCCCCGGAACTGGAGCTGGCTCTGTACACGGTCTGCTTCCAGCTGCGGCCGGATCGCACCTGTCCGGTGTCCCTGGGCAATAGCAAGTTCGGCATTATCACCTACTCGTGGCGCTATCGGGGCAAGAACCTCATTGGCAGCGCCTATCCCGAGATTTGAGATTGGAACGCGATAGCAGCTCTTAGCTTCTAGATTGTAGCAGCCTTTTTTTTCTGTCGCTTAAATAAATAAATAAAAACTATTTCTTATTTATTTAATTAGCTTTCTAAAAAATGGAGATCTTTGCTTAAAATTCCAGAGTTCTTTTTAGTTTTTGAAATTTAAAGAAAGGACGCGCGCATGCGCAAGCAGTTCAGCGCACTGCTTGTTTGCATAGAGGTGGCAATAAAATCGATTATTCGATGAATTTCAAATACGAAATTAAGCTGGAAAAATTATATGAAGATTACTTTCTGCAAAGATATATTCATATTTTTAATTATTCATAATAATTTTAATGTAGAAAATAATTCTTTTGACTAAAACTACAAGACATCAATGCATTTCCATCTCTATTAGCCAAGTGCATCATAGTTATCGTTATCGTAAACCCAATCGATTTATTTGCAAGCTGGCCATCGCTATTAGAGAACAATTTAAATCTTAAAACCAGTTTTGAGCTCTCTCCCTCTCTCTATCTCCCTCTCTCTGAGTCTTTTGCTCTCTTAGCCACAACTTGGATCGCCGTTAACCGTTGTTTCAGCGGTTTTCAGCCATTTCAGTTGCTGTTTGACTGCCGGAGGAGTTTGTTGTGCATTTTTTTTTCGGTGCGGTAATAGCTGTATGTGTGAAAGTTGTTTTTAACTAGCCATAACTGATCAATTAGTATGCAGCTCATCTGAAAAAAAAAACACTATAGTTTTTAAACAAATACACACGCACGCACGCACGCACACACACACACCGAGGAATTCCAAAAAGCGCGCCTGTGAAACGTTATTGAAACGCACGCACTTTTTCGCCCATCACTAGAAGATTCTTCGGAGAAAGAGAGAGAGAAAAAAAAGGAAGAAATATCCCCAAAAATACCCACCAATTGCATGCTCTTCCGGAACTCGCCCAGTGCCGTGCAATTATATTTGTTCTAATTTTGTTCAATTTCGGTTAAGTTGACAAAAAACCAAAGCTCTTACACAAAAAAAAAAAAAAAATACAAATAAAATAAAAAAAAACAAGCAACAAGTCGGCGAGTCAGAGCGAGAGAGTGACCGAGTGCGAGAGAGAGACAGAGCGAGCGAGAGAAGCGCAGAGACGAAAGAAATGTAGCAGAAATCTTCCTCTTCTTCTTCTAATGTTCTGTGTGCGGTGACGAAGTGACGTTGAAAGCAAGCGAGCCAATAAGAAGAGGGTCGCAAAGCGCGGAGCGGAGAAAAGAAGAAAGAGCAACACAGAGAAGACACATAAAAACACAAGCTCACCTACACACACACACACAGAGGCATATGCGCTGGCCAGAACTGTTAACTGAAACGCGAGGCAACAACAAAGCAAGTAAGTAGCGAGAACGTAAAAAGAGAGAGAGAGAGAGCGGGAGCGAGAGAGCGGCGAGAATTTGCTCGCTCTCTCTCGGAATTCAAATTAGAATCTGAATCTGAATCTGAATCTGAATCTTGGCAGCGAGTGACAATAGAATCCAATAGGATAAAGCAGGCGCCATTACAAGATACGTCTTTTTCTCTTTATCAAAAACAAGTTTGGAAGGGGGGGGCAAGCGGCAGAGGAGCAGCGGGAAATGGAATGGAAACATCAGCTAGGTTCTGGAAAATTATTCCCAATATTTTCCACTCTTAAAAAAGGTTTCTTATTGGAGGTTTTTAACAACAGAACGGGATTTTTTTATAGGTTGTTTTTAAGGGTTTTTCTTAGTTAACAAATTATTACAAATTAATATTATTATTATTATTATTATTATTATTACATACAATAATTATTAATAATACAATACAATTATTATGGTAAAACATTTCCCTGTTTTTATATTCTTTGTAAGACTATTTGTTTTTTAAATTATTTAAAATATGAAGTATTCTTATATTAAAGTTAGTTTTGTTTTTATTATAATTCAGTCAAATTTAAATTTCTTACTGCTTCTAAAGTGTTTTTATAATGATGTTTTAATATTTTAAGGCCTGGCCTTACTTACATTCCTCAGTTTTCAATGCCTTTTAGTATTTATTTATATTTTTTGCAAGCTAAGGGGTATTTTAAAACAAATATTTTATATTAGAAACTTAAAAAATCCTTTCCCAATGAAGTCATCAAGCTGTGGAATTTGTTAATCTAAAAAAAAAGTGCTCAAGTCATAAAATAATTAATCAGATTGACCAATGCCATTGCCAATTCTCGCAATTAGCTTGCCGAGCCACCCCCATTATTTCATGGCTAATTATAGACAGTACTTTACAGTATTTGATCGAAAAGAGTCATGAAAAAAATAGCAAATATACATATATCTACTAATAAATAGTTAACTACAAATTGAAAACTACTTTCAAGCTAAAATGTAATAATTCTTACTGGAAACTTAAGCACAAATAAATAATTAAATACTAAGATATGTGCTATACATCTTAGAGGTTTCTTTATTTATTTAGAAATCTTCATTTAATTTACCTACACTTTTCTGTGCAGTGTTCACTCTTTGGAGTGTGCACTGTGATTAGCTATTGCTGCTTGGATGCTCCTCCTCCTCCTCAAAAGAGTGAGCTCATCAGCGATGCAATATCCCCTCACCCGTACCCGTACCCGTACCCGGGGGTTGCACGTGTTCGAATCGAAGAAACCTTTTGGATTCTTTTGGGTTCAGCGCGCTGGCCAAGAGATGCAGAGATGCGGCTGCTGCTGGAGACCTGTTCCGTTCACCGAATGCGATCGATTTCAATTTGTGTAACGGCATCCGAGCATTTTGGTCTTCCATCTTCGATCCACTGCAGTGTTGCATAAGCTTGTCGTTGTCGTCCTAACGGTGCTCGTCTTGGCCTGGCTTCTTGGTATTTCGCATTTCGATTTCGAGAGATCCCTACGCGACGATCACGGCCCGCCTCGTTTTTGGCCAAATCATGGCAAAGGCATAAAGCCAAGAACGCTGCGCTCGCGCTGCCAACAACGGTATACGATGGCAAAACAGTTAGGCGTGCAAAAAGCCAGAAACAAAATAAAAAAAAATAAAAAAAATAAAAAAAATGAAACAGAAACAGAAAAAAATCGACGAAAAAGCAGCGCAAAAGCTATAAAACGAAAAAATTGGTGGTGGCGCAAAAGAAAACTGGTTCCGGCCATCGAAGAATGCCGCAGCGCCGTTCGTCGCCGACGGCGGCGGCCACAACAGCGGCCACAGCGGCCACGGCGGCCACTTGGCCAGGTCCGAATGCCTCTCTCAGTATGTGTGTGTTGTATGTAGCCGTGTGTGCGTGCCACTTCCGTACAACAACGCCCTGACTGCCATTCCCCCAAGATCCCCAAGATCCCCAAGATGCTCTCCCGTTCCCGTTTCTCTCTCTCTCTCCCTCTCTCTTTCCGTATCTATCTCTCTCCCTATCTTTCTCTTGACATTCTTGGCGTTAGCGTTCGCGTTCGTTGCCTGAGTCTTTTGTTTTCCTTGCTCTTTTGCCATGTTTTCTTATCGCTGCCACAACTCAATACCCTGGGCAGCAGGGTGTTTTCCACTTGCAGCGCACAGAGGTCAGCGTGACGAAGCTATCAAGATGGCCATAAAAGAGAAAAAAAAGCCATAGATATTAAGCTGATTTTATGGGAGAATGATTTCGCTTGGCTTCGGCAAAGGGAACATAAATATGTTTAACGATTTTTCATTTAAGCCAGATAGCTCGTAAATATTTTTTAAATATTTTTTAGGAATCTTGAGTGCAAGATGAAAAATTGATTACAATAAAAAAGCGAGAAAAGATAGGAGGGAGAGAGTATAGCCTATTACTATCTCTCATATTTTTTTGATTACAAAAACGAAAGAATAAATATTAAGAAAAAATGTTAAGAGGTTACTTAACTTGTATCTATATTTATTCGAAAGCTTAAAAAATATCTACAAAATCCCTATATAAACAATTAATATTTAAAGCTAAACCGCATGAAATTCTATACCTTCTTAGGACCTAACCTAAGCCAAAATGCTTAACAAAAACTATCAATAAATCGTCTCTACATCGAGGGTATTTGGCATTCGAAAACCTAGTTTCCCCAACTTGCTAACCATATATACACATATACATATATATGTATATATATCTATTTTTTTCTTCTTATTTACTATTCGCTTTCGTGCTTATTTTCATGCCCGCAAAGCCCAGCCACAAATGCTAAAAATGCATAACAAAGGCCAGAGCAAATACCAATACCAAGGCAGCCCAAGGGGCGCACAATCACTCACACTCATGATGCTAATGCGACAAAGATGTTAATTGACTTTTACTTTATTTAAACAAAATAGTCACAGCGCCGCGAACGAGCCACGAACGGACGATCCACGATCTCCATTGAGTGAAATTTTTTCATTTACGTTTTTTATTAAGTTTGTTTTTTTTTTTCTCCGCTTTTTTGTTGTTGCTTTTTTTGGCACAGCTTCCACGTTCTTTGGGCTGTCGTCATCGATTTCGTTTTCTGATCGAAAGCCTCACACACAAACACATATTGTTATTAACTTTTTAATCGATTTGGATGAGATGCGATAATTGGAGGCATCAAAAATCAATTTCGCCTGGGAACTTTCGGTTGCCAAGGTGCTTTATTTTTTTTTTTTTTTTTGATTTAATCAAATAGATAATGCCTTTGAAATTTTGTACTAGAAAGTCTTGCGTTGTCTTTAGATTCCTTAAGGGGTTTTCTTCGGAAAGACAGCTGCTGCTTAAAGCTGAGGAAGAAGCTTTTTTTTAATCGAATATTTAATCGATATTCCTCCCACAGCTTGTTGCCGGCGGCGGTGGCGGCACCTCTGCCTGATTGCAATTGCCTTTTTGGCCGCCAACTGCTTTTGGCCCACATTCCGCTACGCCCCCGAAACGCAGCTGTCTTCCGTCTAACCCACCCAGTGCCTAGGTACCATAGTTCCATACTTCCATAGTTCCCAATGCACCCCAATCCCAGCGAGATCGTGGGCGTCCCTGGCTTGTTGGGGCTGTTGGTGTTGCAAGTTGTTGCTGTTTTGTTGTTGCTGATGTTGGTGTGTCCCCTTGTTGCTGTGCCGTCAATGTTGCGGGTGCGGCATCCATACAGAGAGAGAAAATATTTTCTTGGCAGTTTGGGATTTATTTTAGTTGTTTTTATTTAAGAAAAAAGTTTTTTTTTTATATTTAAAAATTAGATTGGAAGGAAAATAAGAAGATTAACATAAAATAAGTTTCCTTTTGATTTTATTTTATTTTTTTATGGCTAAAAACAATAGGTTAAACATAAAATTGAAACCAAAATAAATCTGTATCAAAATTTTACAATATTTAATATCAAAATAATCTTATTTTTGGTAAAATAAATTCATTTAAATTCCAATTTAATGTAAAGCAAGTGCAGGTATATATTGGCTTCGTTTCTAATCCTTTATTGATTATTGTTATTATTATTATTTATTTATTATTATTATTCTGAGCCTTGTTTTTCTTGACATGCAGAGGGACGGCCTGGCGATGGCAAAAAAGCAAATCGAGCGGCACTCCTCCGCCGCCACTCGATTTGATTGTTAGAATACTTTATGCACTGCTGCCACTTTCAATTGTCTCCGACAGCAACAGCTCTTTTTGGCGGAGATTTCCCTTTTCGCCTCTGCATGCATAAAGTTAACAAACATATCTGATATGGAGCCAGAGCCACGTCTGCCGCCGCTTCGCCGTGTTTGTGATCGATGAGCAAAAGCAAGCTGGCAACATGGCGCGCTTTTTTTGTTGTTGATTTTTTATATATTTTTCTCCCCTCCCCCCCCAAAGGTTTATTGGCCTTTTGGCTTACTCTCCTCTGCACGCGTGCGTCTGTGTGTGTCGCCATTTTAGCTCGAACTTGGCTTATACCATTTGGCTTCGGCTCTGACTCTGACTCTGACTCTGGGCCGTGTGGTGCTAGTGAAATCGTGAGCCGACTTCGACTTGGACTTCTTGCTAAATATATATGTATATATATTTCTTCTTTCCACTTTTGAAATTTTCTATTTGTCCAACCCGAAAAGTCTGCCTTGGCCTGGCCAAGAGCAGGGCAATTAAGCCGCTTACTGCAACAACAGCAGGCACTGAAAATATAATATATATGACTAGTCACTCCCTAGACAAGTGAGTGCGGTGGTGAGTGCGTGTTGTGTGTGTGTTGACGACTGTGTTTTTTTGGCCAAAGCTTTTAGCCAATAAGTCAAACTGTCAGTCAGACGGACATTGTTGACGTTACCGTTGGGTTTAATTGAAATGCCAGGCGGATCTGCGTCGGAGCTGGACCTGAGCTGCAGTCCAAATTGAATTAGCCTGGAATTTGTGGAGCCACAGGGCATGGAGTTGCAGATAGATTATCGCGAAAACGGGATACGGAGATGGGATCTGCAAGCTCGTTGGCATGCCAAAACTAGTAAGGACTTGACCTCTATATAATGGAAAGAGGCAACCACCAGCTTCATCTTGGCATTGATGAGCCTGAGAGAATGTTCCAGCAAATGTTCTCTATAAGCAGTGCTTCTTTCACGCTTTTTGTTGTTTAATTTTCGAGAGAATCCGTCTCTCTTAGGACAAATTTCAGTGGCATTGTTTTTGTAACATTTCCAGGGATTGCTGACTCACAAAAGCCAAAAAAAAAACCCCTCAGGAGCTAAAGAAGCCACTGCATGCCCACCTAGGCTCTAGCTGCCCCTCAGCTTACCCCTTCAAGATTCAACTTTTTTTTTTTATGGCGTGAAATGCATTTCCAATTGTATATTTTTCTTTAAATGAATTACATATTGAATTAACATATTAATTGCTGAATGCATTTGTTATCATTATCCCCTCGATCTCTCTGGATCACGCAGTGGCTGCCCAAAAACGAAAGGCAGCCCCCAAGCCTAATATAATTATTATTGAAAGGAAAACAATAAATAATGCAAGAGAGCAGCGAATGTGTTAAGTGGGTAACAAGAAACGCAACGCGAAAGTAAAGCGAGGTAAATCGAAATTAATTGCTGCTCGAATTGCAAATTGCAGTTCGTCAAACTGACTTCGATTAAAGTCGAAACAACAAAAATCGAAAACGAAAACTTAAATTACAGAAAACAAAAAGCAAATAAAATGAAACGGAAAATATAATTAAAGATAGCATTTGGCTGTGCGTGCGAGTGTGCGTGCCTATTGAGTTTCACTTTGCCACTTTGCCACTCCTCTAGGGCCATTCAGAGCTGGCCAGCTATGCCAAGAATGTGTGTCCCATACACTGGAAACAAGAAACTACACACACACACACACACACACACACACGCACACACATACACGCCACATTCTTTGAGTTGCGCCAACACCTGACTTCGACTTTGCATAACTTAACATTTAAACGTTTATACGTTTATACGTTTATATACATTTTTTTTTTTTTCTTAAACATTTTTAAGCATTTAAGCAGGTGCGGTCTCCTAGCTCTGGGTGTGTGTGTGTGTGTGTGTGTGTCTCACAGCTGATAACAAATCAGTTTTAGAAATCGAAAAACAAAAAAAAAAACAGCTTCCCATAACCAAAATGGAAATGAGAGAGTTGTCTCTCAGCATCATTCTCAGGTCTAGGTATATTGCCATTGAAAGAATCTATTAATTCCATTTGGATTTGTCATCGAAAAACGAAAGACTTAGGCCACGAACTTGGTTACAGGCAAGGCAACTTGTGAGGGGACTTTGAAGTGTCCAAATAATTAATTTATTATTATTTTAAAGGAATATGAAAATAAACTCCGTTTTTTTTATGAAATTTCAAACATTTATAAAAGTATATTTTTTAATTTTTTTTTTTATTTTTATTATTTTTTTTTATTTGATGTTAGGATCATTTACAAAATGGAAACTAACATTATACTTATAGCACTAGCTGCCGGGGCCATCGGCTATATAAATGTATATTAAATGGAGAAATTCATATATTAAATATGTATTAACTGCAAATTTAAATATATATCTATTTAACAGTTAATCAAAAACTAGTTTTAGGGGCAAAAACAAGAATATATTAAATATATAGTTAATGTTTCTTATAAAGATATAGATTGAATACAATTTAAAATATATATATATTTATCAGTTACTCAAGAACAAGTTTTTTTAATGTAATAGCAATTATATACTATGCAAGTATTAATGTTTCTTTTAAGAATATATATTTTAAATACAATTTTAAATATATATATATTTATAAAGAACTCAAGAGCAAGTATGTTTCTTTTAAGAATATATATTTTAAATACAATTTTAAATATATATATTTATAAAGAACTCTAGAGCAAGTATATATATAATACAAGTATAAATATTTCTTATAAAAATATACTTTGAATACAATTTTAAGTATATATATTTATAAAATACTTCACAACAAGTATTATTTCTTATAATATTCACATACAAACTAGTAAATTCGTATATCTTTAACATCAATTTATATTTATAAATATTCTGCATTTTTAAGATATTAAAAGCCTAAAAAACTCCACGAAATTGTGTAATTTCCGTTCGAACTTACTCACAGATTCAATGATCAGCTGCAAAATGAAATTCTTATGATTGTTATTCCACATCGTTGGATATTTGTTCATTGATTACGAACACACACACACATAATAGTGGTGTGGTTGTGGGGTTATATTGTGGTTATTTTTCGCTGTTTTGGCCGTGTTGCTGTTTTGGCCCGACTTGCCTTAGCATTAAACATGGACTGCAGGCAGGCAGCGGCGTCGCGACGTCTTAGCATTGGAATGCGGTCGAACCCGTAGCTAAGCCAAGATTTTTGTGCGCTACAGTCGTTGCCCCAGAAGAGCGACAGAGAGGGCAGCCAAGAGCGTGACAGAGAGAGAGAGAGACTGGTGCGTACGTGTATAACTGAATGAAATTGTCTGACAAAGTGTCAGGCAGCAGCAGCAGCCTCCTGCCTCCCCCTTGGATCAGAGACCTCACTGGCTGCCTGCCACAAACAAGTTCCTCTATTGACTCTGTTAATTCGTGAGCACTTGCCCAGCTTTTGTTACTGGGCCAGGCCCATAAGCATAAGCCAAGCCAAGCCAGGCCCAAAGCCAACACCAAATCCGATGATTGACTCACTTTAAGCCAAAACTGCATGCAATCAAATCCAATCAAATGGCGACAACTTCAGACTCTCTGTCGCTGCGGCGGCGGCGGCGGCGGCTTTATTTCCATTTGAACATTTCTGTTGTTTTGGGCATAAATATTTATGTGTATGTTGCCGCAAAACAGGTGAAAGTTTTTGCCTGAGAAAAGGCCAAAAGACAAACAGCAACAACAACAACAACAGCAGCCGCGTCTCGCTCTTGTCTTTTTTTTTTTTGCATTTTGCGGCATCTGTTTAATATACATATATATATATGTATATGTATATATTCTTTTGGCCAACCTATATTAACTTGGGGTTTTTTTTTGGGCGTTCGCTGGCATTTCATATGCATGATATGTGACTTTTTTTTTGGAAATTTCTTAATGAACTTGAATTTTTGGTCTCCTTTTTTCACTGCTGGGGTTTTTGGGCCAATCATATTTTTGAGAGCATTCTTAGCATATTAATTCGGTTTTAATATATGCATGACATTTGTTGAATATTATTTTGAATAGAAGCCATCTTTAGGGACTTGTTCCTCCAAAAGTAAAGTCTTTTATTGGAAGTTTTAAGAAAAAAATATTATTTTGATATGAGTAGATTTTTGAGCTAAATAGAGACCTACTTTAAAAATAATTCTCCGAAAGGGGTATTTAATTTTCTAATTTTATTTGCAGTTCTAGGAAAAGTATTATGTTGAGACGATTTTTGGGCAAAAGAATTGTTTTTAGAATACTTCTTTCAAAGGCAAATGCTTTTAGTTGCATTTCTAAGATTAAAAAGTAAAAAATAATGCTTTTAGGAAATAAAAAATAACCAATAATATAATAACATTTAATAATAATATTAATATAATATTATGTACTTTTTTGTAGAGAGAATCTTTTCTTTTGAATTAGTTTACATATCCCCTTATAGTTCCCTTAAATTTCATTCAAAATGCAACATTTTAAAATTATTTTAAGGAGGGGGAATGGGTTTCGGCGTAAAAAACCCTTTTTGTGATTTTTTATCTCATATACCGATTGAGAAATTTTATTCAAACCTTCTATACATTATTGAGCATAGTTTTGACTATGTGCTGTAAATTTTTCATGCAAAAATATTAACCCATTAGCCCGTGACAGACATTCCCCCAGGACGGTGTTCACTGTAGCTCGGCTGGAAATTATGTGAAAATGAAAAACCGTAAAAATTTAGTTAAATAATAAATAAATCTTCCCCCCCACATTCTCTGTTTTTTTTTGTTTTAATTTAACAATTTTTGGCGGCCATCTAAAGTGTGAACCGTTATTTTCGACCAAAATTTCTGCCATTTTGTGGGTGGGAAACACCCTTAATGAACTATTAATAAATAATATTCCAAGTTCTCTTTTAAAATTATTTTTAATATGTATTATATTTAATACTAAGCTGTAATAACATATTTTGTGTAAAACCCCAAAGGAACCCCAAAAGAAACCCTTCATAAGAATGTATCTAGGCAAATGTGGCCAGGAACATGTTGAGGCAACACCCTGAGGCTGAGGGACATACAGCAATGTTGCCAAGACCTAGCAACCTATGTTGCCTAAAACCCACCAAGTTTTAGCCTTTCATTTAACTCAAGTTTTTAGGAACAATACTATTTTTAAAATAAATTTTTAATTTCTATAACAAATAAAAATATATACAAGATATAAATATGAATATATAAATATATACACACACCTGCAACCCACTGCCTTTTGGTATTTTAAAGTCAATCGCGAAGCTCTGACATGTCTTATTTAATCAGTTATGGTTCCCAGCGGATCTTCTGCTGCAACGCCACGAACGAGCGACTGTCATTGTTGCCGCTTCACGTTTTAGTTTAAGTTTTTGTTTTGTTATTTTTTTTATGCCATTTTTTTGTTTAGCTTTTTGTTTGTGTCTCCTCTGGCATTGCATTTCATTGCAGGCTCGGTCTCGGTGGGCAAACATTTCCACAGAGACAGCAAAAATTACAAATAATAAAAATACGCGAAGAAACGGAAAAATCTGTACTTTCATTCATAGAGCGGCCTTCGCGTCATTGACTTGGAATCGGAGCCGCTCACCGGAGCCATCCATCCATCCAGCCATCCATCCAGGTGATAGATAAGCCACCTGAGCAGCAATTTTTTAATGCTCGAAAAGAGCGAGGTATTTTTTTTTTTTTCATGTAGAAAGGCGCCATAATTACGTGAATTTTTCCCCCTTTTATTTTATTTTGTTTGTGATTATTTCGCCTTGAGAAAATTGAAATGTACTTAACAAATACCACGTTTTGTGTGTGTGTTTTTGTTTTTTTTTTTTGCAGCAATGAATCAACCGGTTTGAAGACCGCATATCCAGCATAGCCAGCAGCCCCTACTCGATAGCTTCGATTGCATCCAGAGATCGCCTCCAGGCGATACACACACACACACACACACCCCCTTGGAAGGGAGGATAGCAGCCACAGAGCCACAGACAGGACATAGCCAGTTGGAAGCGGTGCAGCGAAGCAGCACAGCGGAGCCATGGACTGGGCCGAAGGTGATCTGGTCTGGTTCGATCCGGGCATGGGACATCCCATACC